>LOEQ01007385.1:0-12375 GCA_001685075.1 Bramus lutescens | reverse complement strand
AAAAGGGGAGGTAATATGGGATTTCTCTTTGTATGCTGTGATTACCATTTATAAATAAAGGAACTGCTTTGCATCTATAGCAAAGCTATAGGGGAACAGAGCTAGGTGGGGAAAACTAAAAAAAAAAACTAAGCTAAATGCTGGGAGAAAGGAGGTGGAGTCAGAGAGAAGCCAAGTAGCCCCACCAGAGCCAGAAGGAACTTTAACCAGTAAGCCACAGCCAGCCATGTGGCAATACACAGATTAATAGAAATGGGTTAAATTAATATGCAAGAGTTAGCCAATAAGAATCTAGAGCTAATGGCCCAAGCAGTAATTTAATTAATACTGTTTCTGTGTGATTATTTTGGGCTAAGCAGCTGGGAACCAACAAGTGGCCCCCACTCTTCCAACAGATCATAAATAGGGTGCCTACTGTGTTTGACAGACTCTTTAGGGTAGCCGATGAGAGGAGAGCAGCAGTGACTGTTTCTAATTATTTGTTTGAAATGATTGATCAGCTGTGTAGCTGGAGTGCTACTTATTTAAATATAAAAGCACTTTGAAGGTTCTGAATTTGGAAAGAAATAATTGAATAAACAGCCAAGTTAATCATCGTGGACACCTTGGCGTTAGGACAGGCAATCTGTAATTTTGAAAAACAGTGGTATGAAGTAAAGAGGAACCTCATCAACTTAACGTGATTTGTTTCCTGAAATGCTAGTTAAGTGGTGACCAAACTTAAGTCACTTTGACATAGATTGACTGCAGCAAATAAAAGAAAGTAAGCTGATGTACTCTGAATCTGAAGATACTTGCCATTTGTCCTTGTCTATTCAGAAAGCAATTAAGCACTTTAGAGCTGTCTTCAAATTCATCATCTCATAGCATTTGTCAGATATAATCTTACCCTTGCCGGCAATCTGATGACTTCTGGGACCATGTTTATGTTTCATATTTGGATTGGAAACTAAGATTTTAAAAAGTGACACAGTCATTCTAATATTTGAAGAATAAGGGAAATTTGGGATAATTAGAAATATTGTTGTATTCATTTTTAAAAGACCAAGAAATTTGCAGATGAAACCAGTGTTTCCTGATAACTTAAATTTTAAAGAGAGAAGATTCAGTAAGTTGCTCTATGTTTGGTATATATATATGAATACATATGTGTGTATATTTATATACAGACACACATATGTATTTATGTGCATATATTTTTAATTAGACAAAATTTTCATTATAACACCAGCACTACATCTTATCTACATAGATTTTTTTCATCTGTCTAGCTTTCATATTCTATCTATCAAAGTCTAGTACAGCAAAACAGGACTCAGTTAAATGTACTGATGTTGATTATTGTGTCTATTCCTGGGAGCATAATGAGTTTTTTACCTTAAATGAATAAATATAAGTCTTTAGATGAGATAAATGCTAAAATAAAGAATAGTGGACTTAAAATAAGATTATAATGTTAGTAGTTGTAGTCATAGAATAAAATTCTAGAATGAAATTGGTCGCAGTGTAGATCTTCAATGTTAATAGAATACTAATTTATAAATATTGGTAAGTAACATAGAGCAGGATTAAAATCCCATAGTGCAAATTTTCATACTATGTCTTGAAAGATGGATACAAGTAAAATATTTTGCATGTAAAAATAACTTTAGCAGTAGACAGTCCATTTAGGTTAAAGCACTCTTGATGACAGCAACACTGTTTATTTTTAATTAATCCAAGTTATGGAAAAAGAGCAAAGGAATCTCACATGAACTATTAGAAATTTTCTTTCTTTCTTTTTATTTTGTTTCCTCAGCCTCTCTCTTACCTTCAGGCATCAGCTTCGAAGGGATGAGGAAGAAGGCCATGATTACGGACAGGGCCATGGGCAGAGGCAGCTCCTCTCTGTTGATGATTCCGGGAATAATGTGTGACCGAATAAAAATCTGAAGTTTTGCCTCGGGACAGGGTTTTGTTTGGCATCTCTGTCTGAGATTTTCTTTTAGATAAGGATGACTTTGAATTCGCACTAATGCTCCTACCTCTGCCCACAGAATTCTAACATTGTAGGTGGTGCACCCTGTTCAACTATTAAAAACCCTTTAAAAAGTGACTTTGCATTGATCAAGCCACTTCTTACCTCTATAACATCCCAAATGTCCATATCTGGAACTCCTTTTTTAGAACCTGGCTGACTCTAGCAACATGAGAACCCCGACTGAGACAGACATAATGTACATGAATACAAGATATTCTTCTAAACCAATGAAAGCAATTTACTGAGAAAGCACAAGTCATGGACATTTAAAAAAATGGGAGGAAGGACAATTATAGGTAGTATTCATGTCATGATGATATTGGATTTTATAAGAGTACTTTTATAATATGTTTTATGTCTTAAAAATTATATCTTTGTGGAGATGAGAGTAGATAGTGGTCAAGTTGTCACGACTTCAATTTTTCTTGAATAGTTATTTCTAAAATTCTATTAGATTGTTCAGAAACATTTATCCCAAAGGAGAATGGAAATTATCATTCAAGTGGCTACATAAATAATGGGTCATAGAGAATTTATTACACACACACACACTCACATATGGAGATACAGGTGTGGAGAGATCTGAGCCAAACATTTGAGAAAGTTATTCCTGTAGAAATGGATAATATGTTGTTCTCTGGACTATATATTAAGTATATTAAATGTCATCTATCTCCTTCACAACTTATATGAATTTCAAAAGTCATTTTATTTTTAATTTTATAAATATTGCTTAAGTAAAAACCTTGCAAATAAAAAAAAATCATGCATGACCGTTAACCACACACAAAGTCTGTACAGTCCAAAGAACTTCTATAAAGTTTGAATGGTGAAGCTGATGTGCTTTACACTGGATTGTATACTTTCAAATTCAAATTTATTTTTATGTGCTTATACACCGCCCAAAATGAAAACTAAATGACAGAATTGTAACTAGATAATATATTAGCATTATATATTTCTTTTATAACTCATGTTAATGACATGGTATTTTGTTTAGTGATATATATATATATGTATAATATATATTTATTTTGTTTAGTGATATATGTATTATATATATATATATGACACAATTTTTTTAAGTTTTAAAAAATGTTTTATTTTATTTTATGTGCATGAGTGATTGCTTTGCCTGAATATATGTCTATATACTACCTACGTTTATAATGCCCAAGGAGACCAAAAGAAAGCAGTAGGGTCTCTGGGACATGAGTTACAGGTGGTTATGAGTTTTTAATTGTTTTTTTTATTTCTGGAAATTTAAATAGCTTGTGTAGGTTTTTATGTAAAAGATGTTGGAATTGAATGAAGCATATACTATGAGAAATGGTAAGCTCTAACACTATGTATTTACATTGAAGCATGCAGAATTTTTAATACATCATTAGTGATGAAATCATTCTGATGATTGATAGGATGCCATAGTGACACATGGAAGTTAAGATGATGTTCATTGTCCATAGAATTTTACATTTGGCCTTTGTCCTGGGTTTTCCAGTCACGGTCTCATTGATATTAATTTTCCTGACACCTTTCATGATGCAGACACATTAATACTAGGAACTTGCTCATGATCACTGACATAAACTATGGAGCGGCTGTCAGAGAATGATGACTTCCATCATTTATTGTGGTTTTAATGTAGTGAAGAATATTAACCCTATCAAAATTTATCTCGTGCATGAAGTAAGGAATATATTTATTACTTCTTGGTAAGATGATTTTGTTCATTCATCAGTTGAACATCTAGGTTGATTCCGTTTTCTTAATATCACCACTAGAGTAGCAATGAACATGTATAAGCAAGTATCTCTATAGTGTTACAAAATCCTTTGACTATATAAAGTGGAATTGTTAAGTCATAGTCTACTCTTAGCTTTTTAGAAAATCTTCACAGACATTTCCACAATGACTTTGCCAAATTTTTGCTCTCAACAACAGTGAACAAAGTTCCTCTTTGTACATGTCTTCATCAACCATTGCTAACATTTGTTCTTGATGACAACCATTCTGACTGGGGTGAAATGGACTCTCAAAGTAGTTTTCATTTACACTTCTATGATGCCTAATGGTGTTGAACAGTTTTAAACGTACTGATTAGCCATTTTTCTTCTTTTCAGAATTCTCTGTTTCTACCAATTTTAAATGTGTTTTGTTTTGTTCATGTTTTGGCTTTTGAGTACTTTGTGTGCTCTAGACACCAATACACTGTAAGAACGAGAGTTGATTAAGACTTTATCCCAGATTGTAGATTGCCTACTCACGGAATGAACTATTTCCTTTGTTTTACAGAAGATTTCCGTTTCACAAGATTCAAATATCAGTTGTTCTTTTCCTGAACAATCAGAATTCGAATTAGAAAGTCCCACGCTGTGTCTCTACACTCTACAGTCGCTCCTTAGTTTCTCTCCTAGCTATGTCAGTCTCTCATATTACATAGAAGTCTTTGATCCACTTGAGGTTGATTTTTGTGCAAAGTTGAGTGGGGTAGTGGGAGCCTCGTATCATTTGTATACATGCAGATATTTAGTTTTTAACAGATATTTTAATTGAAAAAGAATTACATCATTTTATCCCCCCTTTTTTCTCCTCAGTTCTTTTTGACAACTCTCCCTTACATTGCTCCAATTTTCTGAAGTTAGTAGCCTCTTGCTCCTTATTGCTGGTACATACATCATGTTTATGTACATATATGACGATTCATAATTAAGTATTAATATGATCTGCTGAATCTGGTTTGTGTGTATAAGTCTTCAAGCCTGATCAGTCTGCATTGGACACCAAAAAGGCGGCTTATCCCTTTGAGACACTAATTCTTTATCATTAGCTGCCTATGGTTCTGTCAAGGGTTGGACCTCAATAAATTTATCCCCCCTTCCATGTTAACATGTATATAATATTGTGCAGCCATATCTAGGAGAGACAGTTTCACAGCGTACTTCCTGCTCTTGTTTCTCTAAGCACCTTTCCTCACCTTCTTATATAAGTCATAGATGCAGGGACTGAGATGTAGATATATCTGGTGGGATTGGACCCTTATGATTCTTCATTGCATTTAGTTGTGTTTTCCTGTGATCTCCTTCATTTACTGTAAGAGAAGCTTCTTTGGTGAGGGATGGTAGCTATACTTATGTGGGTAAAAGATTTAGAATGTAGTAAGGAATTATGCTGGCATAGCATAGTAATGATATTATATCCTTTTCTGGGGTCCATGACTTTACTAGCCCTAGGAAACTGGGTAGGTTTTCATTAGCAGGCATGATTTTCTTCCTCCTGTGTGGTCATTAATTCCAATTAGAAAGCTGTTGCTTGCCTCTGATGTGTGATTTTATTTCTATGTATTCTTGCCATTATGTGATTCTTAGTTATTGCAGTTGGGTAAAGCTGTTCAATTGCTTCCCTCTGTTGTCAGTGTACAGAGCATTTTGTTTAACCATGGAAACTATATAACAGGAAAGAGGCTTTCAGGTCAGGTTTACCTTGAGTTACCTGAGTCCTGTGTTCTAAGTGTATGGTGTATTCAGAAGTACTTGCACATCATACTTAGAGTCCATCAGGGGCTACATAGATAATATATATTGTTTAAGAAGTCACTTGGGCTACCTGAACAACCTTTCAACCTTTTGAAAGGAGTTTTTCCATGCCTGGTATTGAACATTTTGTTAGTCTATGGTTTTTCTGGGGAGCATATAATCTAGTATGTGAAGAATAAATGCACTGATTGGGAGAGAATATTTACCAGCTATATATGTGATGGAAGATGAATATTCAGAATATTTGAAGAACTCAAAAAAATAGGAGTCAAAAAACAAATGACCCACTTAAAATGATCTAAGGATCTAAACAAAGTTCTCAATAGAATTTTTTAAAATGGCTAATAAATTACTGATTCTGACCTGGATGCCTCAGGTCAGTCAAATCTCAGCTTCAGTGGGACTTCATCTAGTGCCAGCCCTGTCGACCATTTTCAAAACTATCCAGTTTCAAGACATAATATTGTTCTAAATTCTTAGAACATGCACCTCTTACTGAGGAATTCTTTTTTTTTTAAATCTGCTAATGTTTTTGACATATTTTCTGCACTTGAGGCTGTATGCGACCCTGGAGGGAAAAGACGTTGCCTGCTTTCTTCTCCAGGGATGTATCAAGTGAGTACTCAAATAATTATGGGAGGAGAGCTGACTATATGTACATTAGTACTTGATGAAACAGCTAGACTCAGATCAAGAGTCCTTAGTTTTGAGTGAAGTCATAGACATAAAATTGCTAAATGGAAAGAGCAATTTAATGATTTTTTCCAAAACTGTGGTTAATGTGTTATTTTTCTAGTGTGATCTTTCATCTACATGATATGCTTCACCATTTTAGTTCAATATAAAGCTGTATCTATTATAAGCTTATACTCATGGTGGAAAATTTGCAAAATAGTTTTCCTATTAAAAGAATACAATGTCTATTGAACTTAACATATGCAATAAAATACACAATAGATCTAATCCTTTTCTTTCTTAAATAGAATTTCATTATGCACTTACATATTTCACTCTACAAATGTAATCACTCTACCAGATGCATTCTTAGCATTGCCTTGGATTGTTTCCATTTCACACTGTGTTTATACGTGCGTGTTCTAAGCCCAGAGAAATGTTAAGAAACATAAATTAATGAAAATGTCTTTAGGTCCTAGGTCTCTTTCATTCAATTTAACTGCTATAGAATCTACTCTTGCCTCTCAACTTCCAGTCTCCCTGTAGTGCACACCACATTCTTTGCACATAACCTAATCAATCTCTGCTATAACTTCAGGGATGCAGAACTGATCATATCTGTCTCCTTAGTAATATAAATCAATTGTCTCTGTCATTCTAAGCACAGGTTCCCTATTGGGTCACAAAATGTCTTCAAGACTTTTATCTCTCTCCCTCATGCATCCCAATTTAAACCATATTACTGCCAATTACAACCACACTTTTCTCCCTTGTCTCAATATATTTGCTCATACAAATTATTCTGCAATTTCCTACCAATTTTTACCTGTCTCTGGTTTGTACAACTAGTTCCCACTAACAATTCAAGGCACAACTCTGATATCACTGTCTCACTAACCCTGTAAGAATTCTCATAATGCCTTGTGAGTCCCTCTATCAACACACACAGTGCAGTCCAGTTTATTTTCTTCCACTGACATTTGTAATTTGAAACCCTGGAGCAAATAGGCTCTTGTCTCATATTTCACTTCACAAGCATCAAACTTAAAATGTGACAGTTGTTCATCCATTTGAAACACAGTTCCTTTTAAATAAATTAACAAATACATTAAAAAGTATGAAAAGAATATAAATTCCAAGTAGTTGACTATAAGTTTTAATAAGGGCAACAGCAATTCTCTCTGGTCCACTGTGGTCCTGGAATCTAACATGGGTTTAGCACATGAGGAGAGTTTACCAAGCACATGAATGGACAGTCTAATCTAGCATTAAACAATAGAGATAAGAATATGCAAAACAAGTGCTATTCTCAATGTGAAAATTCTGTCCATTATCATAACCAATACCTAATAATGTAATCTGTGGAGCTAGGGCGTATTTATATTTCTAGAACATATTTGTGCTGTCTCATAATTGTAGCGATCCACAAAAATGGCAGGAATTGTTTTCATAAAATTGGTCACAAATGCAATCAATTTTTGCAAAGTATTATCAATACTACTCTACTCTTACTCGTTCTCTTTCTTCTCCGATCACATTGTTTGATGAGAGGTGAAATTTTAAAGAGGAAAAATGTGTATGAATAATCACTTTCTTCTCACAGATATGAAAGCACAAGCCTTGAACAAAAATAATACACTTACAATGCTAAAAGTAGAGGAAAAGAACCTTAAAGTTCCACCATTGGGATTTTAAGTATAAATAAACTGCACAATGAAATTAGTCTTTTACAACATATCTCGACTAATGGAATCATTCTAATGTCTGCTAAGTTCAGATTTTTGTTAGACATTAAGTGGGAAATAATCAGTGATCATACAAAATACTAAGTATATCAATTGATAGGCTCCTATGAATAGGAGTTGCAATGTCACCCACATACCACAACAGAATCTAAGACTTCTGAAGAAATGGGCTTGTTACCACCAGCCTCTAATTCACGCCTTTAATTTTTTAATTAAATAAGCTTCTCTCGTTGCTTTTTGTGCTGTTGCAGTCTCATTGAACACTAAGGCAGCTCAACTTATTTTATGTCTTGAATATTTCCTTTCATTGATATGCATCCTACAGCATGTTCTTTTTCTTTCCAACACAACCAGATAAGAGCATGCTCATTTGCATTCTGTACAGTTTGGGCAGCAATCTGGCTCTTCTGTCAACATTCCATGGTGATAAACTCTCATGCCTCTCCAGAAATCCAGTGATATTTATAAGCTCAACTGCCAAACATGGCCAATGTGACTTTGCCTCTGTTGCAACAATTGTTTGTAGCAATTACAAAGTGAGTCATCTCTCTTAGGCGCCTCAGCCACACTGAAGCTGATTGCTCCATTGTGCTCACATAGTGAGGATAATCAGCAGCCTGATAGAAAGCAAGGTTAACTCAGCTTTTGTAGCAATCAGTGTCTTGAGACTTCTCTATTTACACTGCTGGCATGGGTTTTGTGTGACCCACCCAATAATTACCAGTTTACTGTTTATCTTTTTAAAGCAGCAAATTTTGGGTAAGATGAAAATGAAAGGTAGTTGATACTTCTTTTTCTAAGTTTTATCAGTTCTCTAGTCTTGGAAGATAACGGAAGAGTTAATAAAAGGAAAGGAAAGTTATAAGTTATGACTTCTACAGCAGACATAAAATTCTACAAACCAGAAGGCCTGGAAGAGGTTATGGATGTAAGAGGAGATTTCAAGCCCAACAAGAAGCACAACAATGAGGCTGGAGAGATGAATCAGCAGCTAAGACCACTTGCTATTCCTGCAGAGGACCTGGGTTCAATTTCTAGCAGCCACAGGGTTGCTTTCAAGATGCTGTAACTGCAGTTCCATGGGATCTCATATTTTCTTCTGGCCACTGTAGGCACAGCACGTATGTCGTGCACCTTCCTTCCTATATCTAGAAAAAAACACTCAAAGACATCGAACTAACAAAAATGAGTTTAAAAAGCTCAATACCCATATTTCTTTGTATTTCTGTATGTGGACACTGAATCTCACACATACTGTGCATCAAACAGGAGGCCATCTATCATTTCTTCTTCCATTCCTCAAAGCTTCCTTTGTTCCTAACATCTTGGCTCTTTTCTATAACTTTTCTATAATTTTTCTATAATTCAAAAATTACTTAATAGTAGACTTTCAGTTTTTAAATTTCTTTCTTAAATTGAATTGATTTTATTTGAAACATAACATTTAAAAATTGCACTATGTGTGTATATTCAAAAGTATTTTGTGATATTTTGATTGATTTTTACACTATGAAAAAATTATACCAGCACTTCACATTTACTTTTCAAATATTTATCATTTCTTTTTAGTAAAAAACATTTTCTAGATGTTTAACATAAACGGTGCATTATCTATAACCTTTCACTAATCCTATAGCACACTTCAACTCCTTGCTATGATCCATATATAATTTAGTATCTATAAGTCAGCCTTTCTCCAACCGCCCTCATTTTCCTTCACCAGTCACTGGTTACTGCTTTCAACTCCCAACATCTTTATACTCAGTTACAAATTCAACATATAAGTGACCCCGTGGGGTAACCTGTTATCTGTGCCTGGCTTATTACACTTAATCTAGTGATCTCAAATTCCATTCATGTAATTGTAGATGAAAAGCATTTTCCCTAGGAAATGCTTAATAATAGACTGTGGTATAAATGTGCTCCATGTTCTTTACCCATTATCAGTTGTTAGGCATTTGCTTCTCTTTATTCCCTGTCTTTTGTTAATAATTTCACAAAGAACAAAGCTGTACAATGACTCCTGCATGTTCTGATTTCATTTTCTTTATTTATATACCCAGTAGGGGGATTGTTGGCTCACATCACAGTTCTAAATTTTATTTGCCTATTTCCAATGACTTTTGAAGAACAAATTTTCCTTAGTCTTTCATGTGTGTTGTTTCATTTGGGGATCCACGATAGTGGAAAATATAGCATTTGAGTTTGAACACAATATAAGGGGAGAGTTTTTATATGTGTAAAAGAAAAGCACATTTTTAGTATATAAAGTGTCAAGATTAATGTATTCTGCTTTGTGGTGAAATAAATACAATGCTTGACATAGCAGAAAATTAAATAAAAAAATAAGGCATTTGCTTGACAACTATATTCAGAAAACCAGGAAGGGAGATTTTATATGGGGAAAAGATAATGTATCAAACAAATCTTTTAAAACAAGTATTTATCCCCTTAAGAAAGAAAGATAACTAATCAAAGGAAGTGTTTACACTCACAAAATGTCAAAGCTTTTGCAAAATAAAAGGAAGTGCCTCTAACAACCCACAGTGCAGGTAAATTTTACAAACATAGAACCATACCTATTCACATATTTAACTTTCAAGGACAAATAAATACTCCAACCATTCTTCTTATAAACAAGAAAGTTCAAAAACAAAGTTAATATCAACAAAACAGAATACCAAGAAAATGCAAAGCTGAATAAAGAATGCTTTACAGCACAGATCTTTCGAGGGGGGGATAGGAAGTAATTTTTAAGAATCTTGATCTAGGCACCCTGATCCTTACCTACATATTCAACAAGTGGGAAACTAAGATGTAACATCACCAGTGTGAGTTCAACCTGGGCCTTGTGGTGAGACTTCCATCCAAAAGATGTTTGAGTTGATTTGGGAGAAAGAAAGTAGATCAAATGTGAAAGCAAAAGAGAAAAACTCTATTTCCAGATATCTAACCTCTCACAAAACTAATCAAAGTTCTTTATTTTGGGATTTATTTTATTTTAAATTATATGTCCGCGTATGTATGTTTGTGAGTTTGTCCACATGGGAATGCAGATAGTCTAGATCTGTGCACTGGATCCATGCAGTTAGAGGTACACAGAGTTGTGAGCCTCTGTGAAGGTGCCAGGAATCCGACTCAGGTTCTCTGCAAGAACAACATGTACTTTTAATTACCAAGTCGTATCTTAAGCCCTATGAGTCCTGTATGAAATGTTCAAAAATATTCCAAGTAGAATCAAACTTGGAAACTAACTTTTATATAAACCAACAACAAACACATTTAGAAAGAAGTAATTGTTACACTCTCATTGACATCAGCTTAAAAAATAAAAAATTGTCAAGGAATAAACCCAACCAAAAAGATAACTGGCTTCTACAATGATAGAGAGCCATGAAATAATGGAAATATCTCCTATACTCATTAATCTGTAGAAATAATATTGTGAAAATGACCATTTTCAAAAAGTATTTTAAAAATTCAATGAAATCCCAAACAAAATACCTATAACACTTTTTATAAGAATAGAAAAAAAATCTATCCTAAAATGAAAGCACAAAGACCCTGAATAGCCAAAGCAATCCTGAGCAAAAAGAGCAATACTTGATGGATTAGCATTCTAGATCTTCACCTATATTCTCAAGCTATAGTAATACAAACAGCTTGGTGCTGTCACAAAAATGAAGGTGTAAACACATGGAGCAAAATGGAAAAAACAAGTGTGCATATGAGTAAGTTTTAACTACAGGTATGTGATATTTGACAAAGAAGTCAAAAATACACTGGAGAAGAGATAATATATCCATCAAAAGGTACTGAAAAAAACAGGTCTTCCTATACAGGAGAATGAAATATGATCACATCTATAACCCTGCACAAAACTAACTTTATCTTAATCAAAGACTCTAATTTGAAAATTAAAATAAAAAATTATACAAGAAACATAGGCAGTACTCTACAAGATGCTACAGCATGAAATTCTGACTCAGATTAATTCCACAATTGACAAGTGGGACTTTGTAAAGCTAATGCACTTCTGGATAGTTAAGGAAACAATTAAGAAAGTAAAGAATTAAACCACAGAACTGGAGAGAATCTTTTCCAGATTTACATTTGATCAGAGCATTAATAACCAGAATGTGTTGTTGGTTTTTGTTGTTGTTGTTGAGCCAAGGTCATACTATGTAGCATTAGGTGGTCTGGAACTCACAGAGAGCCTCCGGCCTCTGCCGTTCTCTGCTGGGATTATAAGCATGCACCACAACACTCAGTCAAAAAACCAAAGCCAAGAAAACCAATGACCCAAATAAAACAAATAAGCCATGAATCTGAGCAGAGAGTTCTATCTATCTATCTATCTATCTATCTATCTATCTATCTATCTATCTATCTATCTATC
>LOEQ01007384.1:101614-142525 GCA_001685075.1 Bramus lutescens | reverse complement strand
GAAGGAGCGGAAGGAGCTCCCGCAACAGAATCCTTTCCAATAGAGATTACTATTTACTTGCTACATGATATAAAAATGCCTACAGTGAGGACTGGAGAGATAGCTCACTGGTTACATCCAGTACACACTTGCAGCCACTGTTCTGAGGAAGGTTGGAGACAGGAGAGATTGACTGCTGAGGCTTCCAGCTTAGTGAAGAAAATCTGAACCCCAGGTTTGGTGGGAGACTATTTCTCAAAGGAATAAGCCGAGGGAGAGAAAAGGAAGATATCTGAAACTTTGTTTTGGTCTCCACGAACATGGATGGCATGCATCTGAATACACACACGCACATACATTCACACAGAGAGACACATGCACACAAACAAATTAATGAATAATTTTTTTCCAATGTCTACAGTGGGAACAGGAAGCCACAAGATAATCATGGAGAGACTTTGAATTGGAAATTGCAACATTACTGTCTCTTTACCAGGCAATTTCTGCTGAACATTTTAAGTTGATAATGTTCTCTTATTTGTTTTCTAGATTAGGCTATTCCAATCATCTATGGACATTGTAAACACCTGATTTGATGATGTTTTTCTCTCTATCTTCCTCTTACTATTCTTTTATTTTTGCTTGTCGTGCGCCTAAATCCCTCATTTGAAACTAAAAGTATGGCTATTGCAGATCATTCTCTGGACTATAGAGAACAGGAGTGAGAACCAAGCTTATGCATTTCTGAGAAGCTTCTGGACTCTTGGCATGCAGATCACTTTGAACTATCTTATTAGTTTATTTATTAGGGGACTACTTTAAAAATCCCTCTTATAAAGACTTTATTACCACAGACAAAAAAAGAATCCTTCATTATCCCAAATATAAAAATAAATATAAGTTCACATGTATAACGTCTCTTTATTATAAAGCCAGTCAATTCATGAGACCAGTGAGACTGTTTGATGAATACATAATTGTGGGTAATGTGAGACAAACGCACATTAGCATTAGTGTTTTATCTTTGCATATTGTTTGGCTGATGAATGCCCTGACTTGCAGAGATGAAAACAACCATTTACAACTACCAAGAAGCTTGTCTCACAATCTCAGGTTAGGTGTCAATGAGACAGAAACGAGAGGAAGATTTCTCTTTGCTCATCACTGTTGCAAAACCAGGACAAGTTAAAGCACTAATGGTCTCTTGTGTATTCACATCTCAAAGATATGGAAGGGCACATTTTTATTCAGATCCGGGTGCATAAAATATGCACAATTAAATTCAAATCAAATACCTATTGAACATCTCGGCAACCCTGGTGGTTCTGAAAGATGTCTTTGAAACCACAACTTCATCCTAGTAAATAGACTCTGTAGGCTTTTCCAATATTGAGTTATAGTTAGAATGGGAATGCTTTGGAAGTGGAAAGAAGGGATGAGAATAGCAAAGGTCTGGAAAATTATAAAAAGAGGATGGCTTGTAGTCTTTTCCCTTTAGTAAGACAAATACCCAGGTTGGTGTCCAGAAATCATCAGAATCAAGATCATCCAGCGTCCCTTCAACCTGTATATTGCTCATATCTACACAATGCCATTTCTAGAAGGTGCCAATGTGCCAAACACTATAAATAACAATGAAGTACGGAGAAAGAGGGAGCCTGTATCTATGCACGAGGCAGGGATATTAAAAACATCAAGGTAATGATTTTTTTAATGTCCAATGGTTGATTGTGCCTCAATATTAAAGAGGCGGGTGGCTTTTAATGAAGAAAAAATTATGCAAACATTAAAAAACAATTTCATATAATTATTTGGAGTTTGCTTCCATTTTACAAACAACAATTTAAAATATATCCATTAATGCTGTCTGTGTGGAGTCAAAGGAAATATATCATGCACTGCAGTTTGGTTTCATACAAGAAAACAAAGTCTCTTCCCAATGTGGCATCATAACGAGAAATTAAGAGCCCTTGATGATTACTTCTGTGACTGGGAGTGAGGATTTAAAGAAGCAAGTTTGATTGCAAATATTAGGATGGTCTATTCATTTAGCAAATATTTTTGAAACGTTGGTATGCGGTTGCTTCTCAGGAGCCAAGATTACATGTATTATTTATTTGTAGATTTATCCATTTTCCCCAATGAAATAACATTTCAACATGTAGCTCATGCCCCGAAGGCAGACCAATCCTCCTGCGACAACCTCCGAAGTGCTAAGACTACATACAGGTGTGTGTTACCAAGCACAGCAGCCCAGCCAAGAACACTTCAAGGTTCACCCAAAACGACTCTTACTTAACTTTGTAGAGAGCTTCCGAGAACGCTCCAATTCATCATCATGAAAGGAAGCCTACAGAGAAACAGCCCCTTGCTTTCGAGACTACGTCTTCTGTTGGTTTCTGAGGAACTCCGGAGAAAAAGCTTTGAAACCGGACATTATTCAGAAACTAAGCGCCACCTAGAGGCAGGAAGGAGAACCCCACAATTACCACCACCTGCATTCTTTCATTTTCTTCTCAATCCTCCACAGCCATGTCTTTTTTTCTGCCCAAGGTAACATGCAACTAAAACTAATGCCTAAATCAGAACCAAAATAAAATTAATCCTGTCTCAAAGTGGCTGGCTGAGATGATTTTTTAAGTCTGTAAAGAAGGCCAGTTTTTCAGTTACCCATGTCAGATGGTGACTAGCCTGCAACCCCCCTTATTTAACTACCTTAAAAGCCACCTCCTCAAAGAGACTCTTAACAGAATCTACTCCTCCCACCTCAAAAATAGACAGTGTCACATATTTTCCTTGGCTGAATTCTATCCTTGATACCATTGATATCAACCATTTCTTCTTTATTATTTTATTAGTTCTTAAAGAGTTTCAAACAAAGTTTTGATCATATTTATCCCTACCCTCAACTCCTCCCTGGTCCACCTCCCTTCTCTACCCACCCAAGTTTATCGCTTAGTTTTCCTTTTTATGCCCTTCAAGACCAACTTGTCCTATTCAAATGTGCTTTGACATGTGGCCTTCCGCTGGAGCGTTGTCAGCTTCACCAGTGTTTGTATCTAGTAAGTCACCATTCTCAAAACTAATAACAAACATGGACTTGTTGATGCTGTTTTTATATACTTCTAATTTCTGAGTAAATCTGAAGATAAAGCAGGAAACTCATGTATCATCTCAGATTCTTGCCTTAGCCTCACCTGCCCAGTCTACTTCTTATTATTCTCATTTTTATTATTTGGGTGGGGGACACATTATTCTCATTATTATAAAATATAGAAACAATTTTTGTTATACAACAAGTGCTCAGTAAGTACATGTCTTTTCATTTCAACCCAGTTCCAAAGAGCAATCAGAAAGTTAGACAGAGCATGTCAGAGATGGCAGTATAAAAAGGAGAAATCAAATCATTTTCTCCAAACTCATTTTATTCTTTAAATTTGAACATTAATCCAGGGACAGGCAACATTAAAAATGGAACTTTAATGTTACAACATGATTGAAAGAAAGTCTGATATCATACCAAAATGATGGATCAAATTTCTTATGGAATCTGCTTTGTAATAACATTTTATATTCTTAATAGTACTCTGCTCTAAATATTGACAGTGAATTGACACTTGAGAGCTAAAAGAATGATGAAAAATGAAGAAAATTAGCCTTTTCCCCAAAAGGTTAATAATTTTTTAATAAAAGAAAAGCACTTTCTGGGGTGATTTTGAAATAGTCTTCAATGAGGAAGTGAAAAGATCATAAGTCTAGTGAAATACATTTCAGTATGTTTGTATCCCTTAAGTACTAAATAATCACATGGAAACTGCAAAAACCTTGTGTGGAAGGATGTGGTCAACATTCCAAAATTTAATAATATTTAATCATCAAGAACTTAGGGCGGCAAGGGCATCTTAGCTTACAGGCTATAGTTCACTATCAAGGGAAGCCAGGGCAGCAGAGTTCAAGACAGGAGCGTGGAGATAGGAACTGAAGCAGAGACCATGTAAGAGCACTTCTCTCTAGCTTGCTTCCAGGCTCACATTCAGCTTTGTTATGAAGCCTGGCCTAGCCACTTATGGATGGTGATACCCACAGTGGGCTGGGCACAGTAGGCTACATCAGTTACTCGCCAGGAAAATGTCCCATACACAAGACAACAGGCCAACCTCATGGAGGCAATTCTTAAATTGAGGTTTCCTTTTCCCAGCTGTGGTAATGTCACAAAGCAAGATTAGCCATCACAGGAGGCATCATTAGGATATATATACTCTTTGCAGTTGCTTCAGACTTAAGGGTCAAATCCAGGTTCTCACACATAGCCAGGCAGCACTCTACTACTGAGTTACACTCCCAGCTCCCCTAACAATTTTTACTGTCAAGCATCTCATATAATCTTGTGACATATGATACACTTGAAAACAAAGGTATTTTCCTAAGTTCCCCAGTAGCCCTGTCATTTTTCAGGCAGGAAAGGCAACTATACACATTTAAAGGCGATTTCTTTCCTAACACTCCATTACTGACAGTTAAGGAGAATAATGATTTAATTTTCATCACTGGATGTCAACCTCTGAGTAGAGGTGTTGGCAACACAGAGCCAGGATTAGCCAATCATTAATCAGGTGACAGGAACTCTCCTTCCTGTGTTTATTCTGCATGGTTTTTCAGGAGGGACCATGCATGTGTTGGTCAGAGGCACCGACAGGTCATACTACATGGTACTGTAGCCCAGCTCAACGATGTACCCAACATCTGGAACTCATGAAATCACCATTTCCTAAAAAGTTAATATAAAGGTGAAAATTTCTTTACTTAGTATAACTGATGGAGTTTCTATCAAGAGAACTTGGGACGATAACTAAAATTGCTAATACCTGTCAACATTTAACTTATAGAAATCATTTCATTAAACAAAGGAGCTAAGGACATGATCACTGCAGATTTCAATGCTATGAAAATTTAAAGTTTCCTCTGAAAATCAAGTAAAAGTCTATTACGGCAGTGTCATTTAAAAAATAAACTGATTGTGACAGTCTGGGATATTATATTTTCCTTCACAAAGGACCTGCTGGGATTCAAATATTACTTGGCTTATCATTGACAACTCATCTAGAATGGTAGAAGGAAACTGAGCTGTTAACAAAAGGGATATCTTAATACAAAACAGTCACCAAATTACTAAAGAATAAATAAATAAATACAAAACCTGAAGGCTGTAGAGAGTAATCTAATTTGGTTATTCCACTGTAAAGCACTCAGAATGATGGGACTGGAATGTGGGAAAAGATCAATTCTTATTTAGAGACACTGACAGCAATTGAAATTGAAATGTTCATATGAAAAGGAAAACAAGTAAAAACTGTAGGTGATCTGACAATTCTACAATTTTTATTTTCCTATGCTATTTTAGGCCATATTGATGTGTCTGGCAGGTCAACTGACAAATTTGGAAATCGCTTAATATTTAAAACAATGCATGTGAATGAATGTTTTGTAAATTGGAAACGCAGGGTAGATTTGATAATATGAACTTCAAAGGAATGTTTGCCAAGTACCTGCTATGTCAGTTGTCATGGTGAGGCCCAGGCAAGCCTGAAGTTCTGTTTGGAGAGGCATTGTATTTTTCTTTTCTTTTCCTTTTAAATTCATTTTACATTCCAACCACAGCTCTTCCTCCCACCTCCTTACCTCCCCCCCCCTCCACCTCCCATCTACTCCTTCCATGGGGAATCAACAGAGCCTGGCACATGAAGTTGAGGCAAGCCCAAGCCCCTCCCCGCTGTATCAAGGCCAAGCTAGGCATTCCACCAAAGCTAGCTCACGCCCTAGGGATAGATCCTGGTACCACTGACTAGGGTCTTTCAAACAGATCAAACTATTCACCTGTCTCCCACATGAGAGGGCCTAGTTCAGTCCCATGACTCCACAGTTGCCAGTCTAGAGGTCATGAGTTTCCACGAGCTTGGTTCAGCTGTCTCTGTAGATTACCTCATCATGATCTTGACCAGTCTGGCTCATATAATCCCTCCTCCCTCTCTTTGACTGGATTTCCAGTGCACAGCCTGGTGCTTGGCTGTGGATCTTTGCATCTAGTTCCATCAATTACCGGATGAAGGTTCTATGATGACAATGAGGGTATTTACCAATCAGATTAAAAGGGAAGGCCAGTTCAGTCACCCTCTCCACTATTGCTAGGAGGCTTAGCTGGAATCATCCCTGTGGATTCTGGGAATTGCCCCAGGTTTCTCTCTAACCCCATAATAGCTCTCTCTAACAAGCTATTTCATTGTTCTCCCACTCCATCCCTTCCCCAATTCAACTATCCCGTTCCCTCATTTCTCAACTTCCTCTTCTCCCCTCTACCACCGCCCCCCAGTTTACCCAGGAGATTTCATCTAATTCCACTTTCCAGGGTGATCTATGTGTCCCGCTTAGGGTCCTTCTTGTTCCCTAGCTTCTCTGGAGCTGTGGATTGGAGTCTGCTTATCCTTTGCTTTTCATCTATTTATATTTATGAGGAGTAAATACACACCATGTTTGTCTGAGTCTGGGTTACCTCACTTGGGATGATATTTTCTAGTTCCATTCATTTACCTACAAATTTCTTGATGTCATTGCTTTTTACAGCTGAATAATTCTCCATTGTGTAAACGAACCAACTTTTTGTTATACATTCTTTCGTTGAGGGACATCTAAATTGTTTCCAGCTTACAAATAATGCTGCTATGAACATAGTTGAGCAAGTGTCATTATAGTATGATTGAGTATCCTTTGGGTTGTGCCCAAGGTGGTATTACTTGGTCTTAGGTAGATTGATTCCCAATTTTCTGAGAAGTCACCATACTGATTTCCAAAGTGGCTGTGCAAGTTTGCATTCCCACCAGCACTGGAGGAAAGTTCCCCTGACTCCACATCATCTCCAGCATAAGCTGTCCTCAGTATTTCTGATCATAGCCGTTCTGTCAGGTGTAAGATGGTAGTAAGATGGTATTTCAGAGTTGTGTTTTGATTTGCATTTCCCTGATGACTAAGCGTGTTGAGCAATTCCTTAATTGTCTTTCAGCCTTCTTTGAGATTCTTCTGTTGAGAATTCTCTGGTTAGATCAGCACCTCATTTATTAAATTGGATTATTTGATATTTTGATGTCGAGTTTCTTGAGTCTTTGTATATTTTGGAGATCAGTCTTCTAGTGATTTAAAAATGCAATTTTTTAAAAAAAATCCAAAGTATTTTAACTGTGGGGTCCTATAAAACAAGAATAACATCAACAACAACAATAATAGATGCTGCTGCTGCTGATATCTACTTTTTTAGCCCAAGAGGTAAGAACCAGGGCATAGTCACAATTATAGCAGAGCAAAATGAAAACCCAACAATGTAAAATCTTAGTATCTGACATCTAGGGCTCATTTATGATGCTTTGGACTACGAGGGACTTGGGCAGTCCCAATTCTCTGCCATCTGCAAAACACAAAGCTTGTCTTGTAGGCTTAGGTTGTCTCCCCTTCATATCTGCCACTGTCCTTAGCCGTCAAGGTGCCAGTGTCTCAATATGCTGGGTCTCCATAACACCTGAGGAAGCACATTTACCAACAGCCTATTCTGGTCTCCTTTCCAATACTCTCTCCTTGCCACAGATCACCAAGCTTTAGAGTCTCTCTGAAAGTTTTTCAATCCTGAGTGAGTCTCCATTGCTACTGATGCCACGTCATCACCGGTGGTTTCTTAGGACCTCTCTGAAGTGACTCCAATCTTACCATGTGGTACTAAGCTATGTCCCAGGACCCATTCATGCCTTTAAAATCAGTACTCTGTACGTCCTACATTGCAAAAGACTCATACATTTTCAAATTCAGCTTTCAGCTTGAGATGCAGCCTCGGCCTCTTCCGGACCAGCTCCTATGTGCTGACCCCAAGGAAATACTTTCAAGAAGTATTCACCTCAGTGATGCTGGTCACTTATTTATTTATTTATTTTTGGTTTTTTGAGACAGGGTTTCTCTGTAGCTTTAGAGCTTGTCCTGGCACTAGCTCTTTTAGACCAAGCTGGTCTTGAATTCACAGAGATCCACCTGCCTCTGCCTCCCAAGTGCTGGGATTAAAGGCATGCGCCACCACTGCCCAGCTGATGCTGGTCTTTTATTAATCACAGCTAATTTTCAATCCCAGCAGATTAGCATCCATTGTCCCAGTAAAACAGTGATTTCATTTCTTCCAGAATTCCTTAATCTAAAATATCACACAAATGACCCCTGGTCCAGTACTTAAGTCATTGCTCCCTTCTGAAACATTAGTAGTAGATCTCCATTATCTGTGTATCTCTCAGTCACAGAACAGACTACTAAGCTTCAAGCATTGAATGGCTTTTCCAGCCCACGTGGTCAAAGATTTCCATAATCCTTCCCCAAACTTTTCCTTGTCAAAGCAACAACCTTACTCTTGGTGTTGGGCCAAAATTATTTCAGGGCCTGTACCTAGAGACCTGTAGGACAGAGTAAAGCCTGGCTCGAGTTTGAAGGATAGTCAAAGCTACCCATTGAGGATGAGACAGCAAAATCTAGGTAGATGCCCCTTCAGCCAGAGGGAGGGTTTGGCTGTCTCTCATTGGCTGTAGGTACTCCCATATCACCTAATGTCACTTAACCCATAAAAATTGATGCTCACAGTAATAATCTGAGTTCCTGTTTTGACTTGACTCCCTATTGCGCCTGATTGTCCTGCATCGTGGGGCTGCTGAACAGGCAGATAGCGCATTCACCTTTCCCTGGGGAATAAGGCTAAGGAAGCCAAGCAATTGGTGCCTGAACGTGGGACAGTTGGTCTTCATGGTAAAGTGGTCATCAAGGTGAGTGGGATCCCATGATGGGTAATATAACTTCACACAAAAAATGACCCAGCACTTAAGGTGCTAAGATATATGCTACTCTGCTGAAACCTGGAATTGTCAGACCACAATGCAATCCAGGAATGGGAGGATATAATTACCCTGGCCCCTTGGGTACCCACTGGTAATCTTTTATCATGGGACACATGAAATCGGGTGGAGACTCTGGTCAGAGAAAGGGAAAAACACTTTGATATACCCCAACCATTGGGATTCTATCCAACTATTCTGGCCCTTAAGGCATGTTTTCACCCCACTGCTCCGCCTCCCCCAATGGCAGGTAAGGAAAAGGTCAGAGACCAGGAGAGGTCTAAAGAATTCAAAAACAACCAAGGAGGAGGACAGGAGAGAAGGAGATAGGCAAGGAGCAGGAAAAAGTCAAAGATTGGGAGAGTTCTGAAGAATCCAAAAGTAACCAATTAACCAAAAGAATGGGAGAAAAGGAGACAGACGAGGGGTAAGAACAAAAATGGATGCAATTTACTGAAGAGTGATCCCAGCGGGAAGGAATAAGGCAGGCAGAGGCAAAGACAAAAAGGAAAGCAGATGTTGCCTGTGACAAGGAGTGGCTGCCTCCTTATGCCCCTAGCTGCACTGGAAAGGTTAAAATGGGAGAGGGGAACGGGACAAATAAAGGGGCTCCATCCTTGCCAGGAGGAAATGAATATACCAACCTATGGGAGGAATTTCAAAGTTGGAACTCTCACACAGAGGAACGTGGGGCGGCCTCCTGGGGATACTTACGCTGAGGCCTAATAGGGCAAAGGTTTACGAACCCCAAGCCCTTCTTGGTCAATGTTGCCCCCAGCCATAATCGTCCCCTATCTTGGTATCCTTGGGAAGCTAAGGACGTGAAAGAATTGAGGAAGGCAGTGGCCGACATGGCCCCAACTTCCCTTGGGCCATAAACCTCCTTCAGGAGGTAGCCTACCATCCTTGTGTCCTCAAGGACTGGTATGATCTGGCTAAGGCTACCCTGGGGGGACCCCAATATGATAAATGGATAGTCTTCTTTAAGGAGGCCTGTTGCACTAGGGCAGAGTTCAATAGAGCGACTGACCCCCCAATTCCCATCACTTATCCGATGCTAATTAGTACGGGGGAAGGCTTTTCTACTGGTGTCCAATAAGCCACGATTGCGGCTCCGTATAGGGACCAAGTTAGACAAGCAGGCCTGGAGGCCTGAGCCAAGCTAGAGGAGGGACCCACTGAATCCCCTATAGCTGGCTCGATGCAAAAACTGGGGAAGCTGCTTCAGGACTTTATTGTCCGTGTGCACACCTGCCTTGAGAGAAAATTGACACCCCCCCCACCAACGTGGGCTTAGAGACCAATTTACTAAGCTCCTAGTCTGGGAAGGTATGAACCAAGATACTAGGATGCTCGTGTTGGCCTTTGGGAAGGGTCCATGAGTCAATGGGTTGTGGCACCACAGAATGTCGGGACCCAGTCACATACAAACCAGACTCTTGCGGCAGCCCTTCAGGCCCAGACCCAAACTCTAGCCTCTTCTTATTCACACCTGGGTTTTATTGCCTTCCAGCCCCCTTAACCAAAGGAAGGAAACACGCACCTTCAGTTAATTGGACTATTCCAATGGTAGAGGAGTTCTGACCCAATATGACTATGATCTTTGGGGGACAAAGATTCCAATGCCTGACAGACACGGGAGATGACAGGACCGTCCTCAGAAAGGAAGAGGTCCTGATCAGCTGGGATCTCATAACTGGGCCTCCTGTCACGGGGGTTAGGGGAAGGTTTATGTCCCAAGAAATGGTCAGTCTCATAACTTGGGTGGGGTCAGATGGGGACAAAGGGAAGTTCAGACCTCTGATCCTCCTGGGGTTGTCTGCAAACCTCCTGGGACAAGATTTGTTAGGACAAATAGATGCTGTTATTACCACTGACCACCTAGCATTTTATGATGATAAAATTGAGCAAGGTGTCATCAGGTAGACCCCAACACCCGAATTAACCCCCCAAAGTAGAGGCCACTGTCCCCAGGGTACCCCCCTATTAGGCGGACACCTGGTAACCCACTGCTATTCCTCAGATATGCCTCCTGGTATTGTTTGTGGCAATTCCTTGGTTTGGAGAGCAATCTCTAGACCTTTCTCCATTATTCAGTGTACCCATTGCTGTTCCCCATCCAGCAGAGGACTGTGATCTGTGAGTCTACCCTAAATAAATAATCATCTATTATACTCAGTTCTGGGCTAGTGTGGAATTTCTTTTAAGCGTCCTTCTTCAATGCTCCATGCTTGGTATCATTTCTTTTGTGAAGCGTCTCCTAATCATCTCATCAGTTATATTCATTTCTCCACTACAAAGCTCTTGCTCATTTCAATACATGTGTGAAAGGGTTGACACACCACTGAGACCTGTACAGTAAGTCACAACTTGATGTTGTTGATTTCAGACAGGGTCACAGTATGCACCTCTGGATGGCCTGAATTTTACTATGTAGAGCATGTTGGTTCTAAACGCACAGAGATCCACCTGCCTCTGCCTCTTGAGTGCTGAGATTAAAGGCATGCACCACGATGCCTGGCCAGTTATTTTAAATGTTACTAAGCACTGCAATTTTTTAAAATTGTACTTTAGGTTTTCTATATGTGTCTTCTTGCTCCACTGTGATGATCCTGAGAATAAAAACAATATTATTTCCCCACAGCTTGGTGAACTGTCTTAGCAAAATAAATACTGATACCCAATTTATAGCTATCATGGATTTATCATTTGATTGTTTTCTTTTACAAATCAAGGGCTCATAAACTTAAGGAATATACCTATCCCAAATACAGGCAATTCAAGGACAGAGAATTTGAAGATAATATTTTATAAATAAAATCCTAAAACAATTCAGGAAAGGTGGAATCAAAAGTCTTAAAGAAAAAGGTTTTTGTATACACTGGTAAATACTAAAAATCAGTTATAAAATTAGATTAAAAATCACATAAAAGACTGTAAGTATTAAGAATATATATTTCTAATGTATATCATATATATTGATAGAAAAAGAGACAGTGTTTTGTTTGGTTGCTGTAGAGAGAGAGAGTAAAAGAAAAAAAGAAAGACAGGCTTCAAGGCAAACTGTTCAGATATTATTGTTAAGAGGAATATTTTGAGTAAGGATGGAGTTTTATGGTGACAATGTCCATTGGAAGAAGTCACAAACTTGACCTCCTGTCAGTTTTGGGGGGAAACAGGCAATTATAGGTACCACTGCTAATGAAGAAGGAGCACATCAGGTCTACATCTCCAGCCTATCTGTTCTATATGGGAACTAAGGTGTAAAGCTTTTGGAAAATACTTAGAACTCATATTTTAGTTGAATTTTTCTATTATTACATGATGGAACCTAACTTAAATAAATCTAAATCCATTTGTTGCACAAAAATCAAATGTGAAGTCCCTGCTGTACGCAGTGAGAACTGGAAGTCAACAGCCTCCTCATTCAAAAGCCACTGAGCTTGCAAGCTTCTGCCCAATTAGACGAGCTGAGAAGTCCCAAGGATAAACTGAGGCACTGTAGGCTATTTTGAACATTAATAGGGTGTCATATGTTTATAGATTGCTTTTGTATGCAGACTCAGTTTATCACCAGCACAGCCTAAAGGGAAAGCACACAGTAGGATGGATGTAAAGAAGGCAGAAACTGTCAACTGGTAACTCTGCATATGCTTCACAACAAGGATTTATTGAGCAGCATCTAGGAGGGAGACTTTCCCATTCCTTTAGTCTCCATTACTACAGCTGAAGGCTAATGTGCTGATAGAAGTTGCTCATTCTCCTTCTATCTACAATGTATTTAAAGTAATCCATAAATTGTTTGGGTGGTAAACCATCTGTGAGTCCTTATGACCATTTGCATAAGAAAGGCTGATTTAATCAATATAAGAGAATTAAATATAGGAAATTATGACTTATAGAAGATACCAGCCTTGAACTAGATGGTAATATGGACAAGCAGTAGTTGACCAAAAAAATTAAGATGACTTTACGTGAAAAAAATTGATACTGGGAAGACAGAATTATTAGCCTGCACTGCTTGAGCCTTTCCTCATGGATAGGGTAAAGACCTCTTTAATCCCAGCTTTTCTCATGTCCCACATCCTGGTAAAGGAAACTGTCATTTTCCCTTCAGTTGAGTCTTTGACAAACTGTCTGAAATACCGCAATCTTGGCCATCCCCTCCAGCAATCATTCAAAGACCTATTAACCTCTAAAGATAAATTAAATTTAAAAAATCCTATTCTGAGCTGGACAGTGATGGCACAGCCTTTAATCCCAGCACTTGAGAGGCAGAGGAGGGTGGATCTCTGAATTTGAGGCCAGCCTGGTCTACAGAGCAAGTTCCAGCCTAGCCAGGGCTACATAGAGAAACCCTGTCTTGCAAAACAGAACAGAACAAAAGAAAACAAACAACAATGACAGAAACAAAACAAAACAAAAATCCTATTCTGGGTGTTCCTCAAAAGAGACGGACAGTGTCAAACCCTGTCATCCTAAAGGGTAGCCGTAGAGCCATAAAGGAGAGCTGAGATCCCCAAGGGTCTCTCCAACTCCCTATGCACATGGGGATTCCAGAACTTGCTGGGAAGACTCTCTAGAGGCCTGGGAAAGTTCAAATGAGGAGCAACTCACTTCTCTACAGCTGGGTTATCCTTGACCTTTTGACATTGGCTTTTCCAACTTTTCCTCATCTCTTTCACAAGCTTCACTAATTATTTTCTCTATTTTGTGGGCATGATACTCAGTTACTTTCAAGTGAGCTGTGCTGATCTATATGGTATCTTATAATAATATTTTAATATTTCATTTATGTCAGTTTGGGCTATTATGTTGACACCTCAGTTATGCTTATGTTTCAGACAATTTTATATCCCGTTGGTGCCAGTTGTACCAATCACAGACAGTGCCCCGTGGTGAGAATCTGGAGGCTGTGTGGTGTAGATGTCCTTGGAGCAGAAGAGCAGCCTAGCCCTATAGAGTGTCCAAAAGGTTTTATTTTTCCGTCTTTGTATTTTAAACATTTTGTTTCCAATTATCTATTCCTGTTCATTTGGGTTTTTTTTTTAAATCTATCCCAAGGCTTCTTTGTGTTGTAGAATCACATATTTTTCTCTGTTTCAGATAATTAAATACAATTTCAAAATATTTATTTGTGTGGAAGAGTGCAAATACACATATGCGTGCCATGCATGGGTATGAGAGATTGACATCCTCAATTCATCTTCACAATATGGTTTGAGGCAGGGTCTCTCACTGAGGCTAGACAGACCCCAACCATGGGCCAGATGACTGACTTCTAAACACCAGGGATCCTCCTGCCTCTATTTTCCCAGCCTTACAATCATGGGTTCATGAAGGAAATCAGAGCTTAGGTCCTTATTCTTACACAATAATTTCTTTACTGACTGGGCCATCTCCTCTGCCCCAGCGATTGATATCTAAATTATATCTGTGAAGATTTTATATCTTATAAATACACATTTCAAGACAATTAGAAAATGTATGGTCTTCACTTTTAGGCAGATTCTTGTTTTCTAATATACAACAGTATCTTTTCCTACAAATAACCACTGAGAACCAGACCATTATAATTCATTGTGGTTCCTGTTTCAAAGTGGTTCCTTGGCACACTCTTCTCCAGGAAGAACGAACTGTCTTCTTTAGGGAAGAAAAGGGTAAGATTCTCTAGAGTAAATGCATGTACAAGTCAAAACTAGTTTGGCTACAATTTCCACTCTCTGTGGCTACATCAGTCTCAGGAGTCTGGTAGGCCCGAGTCATAGCTCTTCCACTGGCTTAACTAAAATGAAATAGTAATTGTACCATCCCCAAAAGGCTATTGAGAGTGAATTTACACTGTTAATATCTAACAATAGCTACTCTTACATCGCGATTGACTCGGTAGCGACTCAAAAGTCAGAGGAGAATATTTAGCATATAGGGACAACCAGTAAGAAATTTCTGTGAATAATTATCCCCAAGCATTTAAAAAATACAATATTTTTGAGAAGTTTTATGGAGTCTACTGTTACTGCCCAATGGGAGGATGCACAGTACTTTACAAAAGATCATATGTGTTAGGTGGTTTCCTGGAGAGATAGATGGCTAATGAAACTGCTGAGTATCTGTTAATAATGGCTTAGCCTTTGAATATATGTTTGTAAGAAATAGTTTCCTAGCAACACCATCCCCAGTACATGTAAGAAGATGAAGCTCTTGATGCCCACCAGTAACTGGAAATTCATGATTGTATCATGCCTTACGTTATGTCATTTGGATGATGGTTCTCTTCCTCTCTGCTACCCAGAGTACTAGACTCATACCCTACCGCACCCCCTTCATGCTGAGTACATTGGAACTCCTAAAGAAAGGCATAGTATTTCTACGTCTTCATGTGGTTTCTGACCTGGAATAACTATTTGAGCAATACACACCTGAGTCTTCTTTTAGTATCCTCAGTCCCGGGCACATAGGGCTCATCCTCTACATGCATGTAATAAATGTTTGTGAAAGTATGCACCCCTATAGAGGAGTGTGAGAACCAAGGGCTCAAGATTATAGTTTTGAACAACAGAGCTACATTTAAAAGGCAGGAGACACAGAAATACAGAAAACATCACCAGCAGAAGAAAGACACAGTTGTCAGAAGCAGAAGGTAACCCTGATTTATAAACATGCAAGTGTGTCTCTATGGGAATGACAGAAACAATGGCAGGGCAGCACTGCTCACTTTCTCATCGAGATCCTCAGGAAAAAAAGACCCTTCTGAGCTTTAGTAGCTCCATGGTTTTCCAAACGCCCCACTAAGTGTCTGTACCCCTGTTTATGCTTTAAGAAACTCAAGTGAGATTCAGCATACATGTTGCATATTCACCAATCCCCCTCTGAATACCATATATTTTGCTAAGCACTTGCTGTCTTGAACTGTATCAGTCACTAATAAGAAAGAGCACAAATGGATAAAATGTTGAGTGAGCCTAATCCAGAGCTTAATGCAGCTCTGACTGACATTCTTACGCTCCTGCACAGAACTTCATAGCTCCCTGGAAACAAGTTACCAATCAATGCAGTACAATATATTTATGCCCAATGTAAAGTACATGGAACACAGCTGTACTCACTTTGATATATGCATGTGCAATGGATGCTCCTTTGATTTCAAATGACACATATGGGTTGATGATGGTGTCTCTCATTGGAGGATGCTCATGAATGATAACCTAGGCATCCCATTCGATCCCCCACAGCTCTGCCTGAAGGTGACCTGCTTCACGGTGCAGTCTATGGGAACAAGTTATTTAAGAAAGGAGCAGACCTCTACAGATTGTCTAAAGGTACGTATCCTTAAATTCAGGACATGCTTTTAGTGGTCACAACCAAATAATATGATTTAACAGCTAGCCTGTGTTTTCTAGATCAGCTAGTTGTGTTTAAGCCATTAGGGTACATTTAAGTTCTGTGTTTTAAAAAAAATGTAGTAATTATGTTGCTGCTTCCATAGTTATAATTGCCTCTTGTATGATTGCTGATAATTTTAGGTAATTGTCAGCAATATGAAAGAGCTTTTTGTGGCCCCACAGTAGAGAATACCCCAGGGAAGGCACTACAGACTTAAGAGTGGAGCTGAGCTAAGCTCATCTGCAGTATAACTTAAGGGATACTAATTTAATTATCTTATGACAAACATAAAGTTGAAATATCCTTATAGCTTTTAGCAACAAAAGAAAAAGTAGTTATAAAACATCTATCTTCAAATCCCAACATTTCAGAAAATGTAGTCAATTTAAAGCATTTGTATGCCCACCTGAATATTCATACACAGGGACTGTCTAAACTGTCAGAAATGGCAAGAGATCACATGACAGAAATGTGAGATGCTTCACAACGTAGCCATTATTGCCAGCACAGAAAGAGGGGGCACTATGAAAGACAGCTTGATTCCTACACTATTAGGGTAAGGATAAAGGGAATAGGACAAAGAAAAGTTAAAAAGTAACTGTTCAACATGCAGGTGCATTTGCCCCAAGGCGTGTACATGGATTAACATTTCCGAAGTCATAAACCTATCTGAGAAAATACAGGCCTTCGATACTAAACTGTGATTGGAGAAAGGAGTTGGGGAAGCCAAGTGGTTGGTGGGCTAGCCTAGTGGGAGAACACTGGACATCAGAAAGCCAAGTCGATGCTTCTCTCCTGGAAGACTCATCAATAAGCTACCTAAAGACAATCATATTTTTGCTATACCCAAATATCAAAAGGTCATAGTGGCTCAATTTACTGTTTCTTATACAAACTTTTTTTTTTCAGATTTAGAAAGGAGAAGAGCAAAGAGATAGTAAAACTCCAATCAGACTGAGAGAAAGGTTAAAGCCATTATTTTTTATATCCATTCTGGGTAGTGATCCATAAAAACTAATTAGGACAAGGATAAACCTATTATAGAGCCCAGAGTCACTATCAGTCTCGTCAATCTATATATGCTCAGGCACTACAGATCTGATAGTCTCTGTGGAGATGTATAATTAAAATGTATATAAGATGTATATGCATCCATTTTTTCTTCACTATGCCACACAGGCTTATACTTGTAGGAATCCTTGCTGGGTTTTTCACCTTCAGTCCAGACTAACAATCTTGTGCATGCGGGTCTAGAAACTGTAGTGTCTCTTCCTCTCCATTTTATTTTGTGCACTGACCAATTCCTCACACATTTCTAAACATCCATCAGGCAGCTGTTATCTCTACCCGACACTCACTGTCTGTCACATTAGCCTTGATCCCCCCCTTTGAGCTAAGCTCCCTTAATACCAGCTGCTGTGTCCACTTCCCTCATCCCTTTGCTGAGCAAAGATGGCTGAACACAGGGTCTCTCCCTCTCGGATGAGAGAGGATTTTTGTATTAGAGACCCTGTCAGAGCTGGTCAGAAGAAGGGCACATTTGAAATAATTTCTCTTATTGAGAGATAACTGTTCCCTGTCATTTATTCTCCCTTTGCTCTTGTCTTTCACACTGCTTCCATATTTATCCTCCAATCGCCTGCATATTTGACGATACCCTGGCTGATAGTGTTATACTACCAGCTTTGCATGCAACAGTGAAAGTGACTGACGTGTGACCTTCACCGCTTTCTATGTTTAACACGCAGATCCGGGTTGCATTCAAGACCGAGCTGTGTGGCTGATCCCAACTGGGTTCTTACTTTCCTTAATAGTAACGATAATAATGCTAAGTGATAAGGCCAAGAATTTATTAAGCTTCTTTTTCCCAGGTAATGAAATGCCATACTCCTGTAATCCAACTCATTTTGTTGGGATTCAGCCAGACTCAGAAGTTACAGCACCAATGTAAAAGCGAAAGCTGTCCCCTTTCCGTGTCCAGAGCGGATGTTTTTGCCTAGTTTTTCAAATTCACATTACGTTACTGAATAGAGAGTCTTACAGTGAATCAGTATCTGTATTTTAAACAGAAAATTCACTTTTGCTGAGGAAGTACTGGCTAACGAACAAGGTCTACAGCACAAATGATAATTAGTATACCCATGATGTTGAGCAGTCTCAAAATTGTGAGCCCTTGGGATGAAAATACTTCCCTCCCATTATTCCTCATTGTTTATCATGTCCGGTGGCAGAGAACGCTTAGTAAAGATCATTTTTATCTAGGTCAGAGTCAGTCGGGCAGTCTGGGTGTGTCTGTTTCTCTCTTGCTCCCTCTGCTTCTCTCCCTTCCTCCCTTGGCACATATACAGGGGGCATATGAAGAAAAGAGAAATCAAAGGAGAGCAAGAGATTTAGACAGAATCAAACCCACTCACATTTAGTGCTGAAGCTTTGGAGGCCTCTGATAATAAGAGAGCAAGAAGAGAGATTCTCAGCAGTATTTTGGGAGACTGGAGAACATCAGAGCTTGATTTATCGTAACAGCAATTTATGTGCCAAATTAAATTAAAAATGAATGCTGACATAGAATAAAAGATGTTAAGTTCAATGCTAAATAACCATCTTTCATCAGCAAGCATGACCTTTAACAAAGTTTCCATAAAAAAGAAATGGGAAAGAATTATTTAACATCAAAAGGGACTTTTTTTTACAAAGTTGCTATAAACTTTTTAATCTGCAGGTGACAACGTAAGATTAAAGATTGCACAACCAACTTAACCGTGAGTCATGTCAACCCTCATCTGTTACCTTGAGAAACAAATGCTTTGTGAACTAACACTGCCCAATAGAATCTAACAAGAAATTTTCAATACTTTCCTTATTTACCTGAATTAAAGGCAAACAAAAAGAGGCCACGAGTTGTTCCTAAGAACACCAGTCAATAAGCACATTAAAGCCATCCCAAGACAAGACTGCAAGAGATTATTCTAGTGTAAAGACATTTTTATACATATCCACATGATAGGTTTTGTCTGGATCTCTCTACTTAATAAGATACACAACATTTCTGTCTGTTTCGGTCCTTTGGGTTCATCCTGATATTTGAAATTTCTCTAGCTGAAAATGAAATTTTATAGAGCTTTACAAAAATGTAATATATATATAATATATATATATATATAATGGATATTTTTTTTTACATCTCAGAATAGTTGGCCCAGTGGAACTGAGGGGGTCCATAGCATGTGTGCACTGAAGAACACAAAAGTATTAAAGCAAGCTCTGACTACATATCAGAGACTGGTGACTTGACACATAACTTATTGACATCTGTGGAGAGGGGAGCAGAAATGAGGTGCTATCTCAGTTTCTGGTGGAAAGAGAAGCTACAATTATTTACTTTTGGACACAAAAGATCCAGATTTGGAACAACCATAAACTTGACAGCAGGGACCACGATTAGGGAAGCTAAAACAGACACAGTTTAGAACTGGTTCTCATCACTGATGAGGGCAGTGTAAAGTGCTCATTCCACCCACCCATCATTGCTGTCAGAGTTTGCCCAAGAAAACACACTATATGTGCTTAACCCATGCTTAGGGAATAAAAACTTGTTTGGTGTATTTCTGCCTCTCTGAAATGTTGATAACACACACATGCCTGCTATGAACACACCAACTTTGCACGGTCTAACGCTCCCTACTCAGTGCCTTTGGTTTCCCAGATGGAGCAGCCCAGAGAACTCTACACAACTGCACCAATTAGTATCCTTTGAAATCCAGGGCCAGTCATTCACAAGTATCTCCATCTTCTTGGTGTCTTTGTTGTCCTTAATTCAGCCATTCACCCACATCCGTTCAATATATACTCTAACCCTCTGCTTTGGTCTAGTCAGGGTTTCTATTGATGGCATGAAACACCATGGCCAAAAAGCAAATTGGGGATGAAAGGGTTTACTTGGCTTTCACTTCCATATCACTGTTCAACACTGAAGGAAGTCAGGACAGGAATTCAAACAGGGCAGGAACCTGGAGGCAGGAGCTGATGCAGAAGCCATGGAGGGGAGCTGCTAACTGGCTTGCTTCCCCTGACTTGTTCAGCCTTCTTAGAGAATCCAGGACCACCTGCCCGGGAAAGGTACTACGAACCATGGGCTGGGCCCTCCACCACTGATCACTAATTGAAAAAAATGCCTTACAGCTGGATCTCATGGGGGGCATTTTCTCAACTGAGGTTCCTTTCTCTTTGATGATTCTGGCTTATTTTAAGTAGACATACAGAACCAGCTACTAAAACTTCTGAATGGAACTCTATTTTCAGCTGTAGAAGAGAGTCCTAACCCTCCTACCTCACACATCACTGACTCTGCTGCCTGCTTTGTCTTCCGTGTCATTCACTTTGCCTCTTCTCACGTAACTGTGGATGTCTATAAGTCAATCTGTCTAGTAAGTATTCATTCTTCCCCCACATCCTTATCTGCCTCCTCTTGGTGGGGCCATGTCATCAGACTACAACCATCACTTTATATCTCTGATTCTTATAACCAATTCTGTACTTCAGGTCCATTCCACAACTCCCTTCCCATTTCAGAGTGAAATGCTTAGCAAGCGTTCATTACTAGTAGTCTCTAAACGCAAACTTCCTGCTCTTTATTGAAGCCAAAACTACTAGGCTAAAAAACAAACAAACAGACAAACAAACAAATTACCTAACACACTACACGGACAAAGCTTTCACCATCACCATGGATTCACACTTCTGAATTCTAGGGTCAGCTCTCAGCTGTTCTTAGTACACCAGGAACAGTTGTTTCTACCATCCCACCTAGGGATGCTTTCTGGTTTTAGCATCGAGGATGACTCACCCACTTCCCCGCCTACTCTGCTGTTGCTCTTTATGAGTACTTGCTATGTCCTTCCAATTTCCCTGGTTTCTAAGCATTTCCCAGCACTCAGTCTGTGGAAGTTTCCTACAGAAACTCACTGGGTTTAAAAACCATTTATTTTTTGTCACCTCCTAGATTTGTATCTACAACTTGGACTTCTCCTCTGAACATTAGGCTTCTCTATCAAGTTGCCTGTTCAATATCTCCAACTGAAAAAATTATAAAAAAAGAATTTATGGTTTATATGATCACACAGCAATCCTAATCATCTTGTAGTCCTCAGATATTACCTATGGCTTGCCAGTCACTCACACCAAAAACCTTGAATCAGACTTAGCTGTTTCTTGTCGCTGGCATTCACACAAGCCATCCACCACCAAATAACGTTGTCCTCACCTTCAGAATAAGAAAACCCAAACCCTCCCTACTGCATTGCATCCTCATTGTTCACCCCTTGGAAGATCACAATAGCTTCCTAAGTGGCATTCCTACTTCCCTCGTGCTCTTGATGGTCTACTCTCAGCACAGTAGCCAGAGTGAGCCTTCACAAATGCTTTCAGATTATATCACAGCCTAATACTGCTCACCCAGAGAAGAGGCAAAAAAATGTGCACAAATGTTCACTCCACTCTCTATGAAATGTACTCTTTCTCTGTTCTCTGATGCGCTTCCTGCCACCCTTTCTACAGAAGCCCTACTGGCTATTCAAGCAATCTCTGCCTCAAGAGTTTCCATAGAGTTAACCCGTATCTGTTGGCATTGATTTCCTCAAGATAGGCTACCATTTTTTTTTTAAGTCTCACAGGAAGTGTGAGCTTGTTGGTAGGGTTTCACCTGACTTCCAGCTGTTGTCCCTCATCTGCTTAACCTGTCCCTTACCCTGCTTTGCAATTGCTTCCTATAAGAGTTATCACAGAGCACATTGTACATTTACATATTTGCTTATTGACTGAAACTTTTGCAGGAAGGTTAAGTGTCATCGCAACAGACACAAGTTTGCATTAATTCATGCTCCAAGCACCCAGAGCAGTACCTGACGCACAGGAGAAGTCCCAAACATTAGTTTGAAGGAAATAATGATTTTAAAATTCATCAGGACCTTCTGTGTTCTCTTGTCACATGGATCTACCACCAATCCTTCCTCCAAGTCCTCCCATATATTCCTCCTTGTTCATTTTCAAATTCGCAGTCTATTTCTTATTAATCATAATTATATGAATACACATGTATGTACACACACATATATTACACAGATTCTAGCTGTGGTATATACCTAAATAAACCCTGCTAAATCTGTATAATGCTACTTGTACGTATATTTTCAGGGTTGACCATTTGGTATTGGGTAATCAATTGGTGCGCTATTCCCTAGAACAGGCTATTTCTCCCACTCTCAGCATTCCTTAGATACATATAGCTTTTTTTCCGTGCACGTGCGCGCGCATGTGTGTGTGTGTGTGTGTGTGTGTGTGTGTAGGTGACACCTTTGAAGTTTTATCACATCCACTTTGGCATATCTATTAGAGTCGTCCTTGGTGGTCAGGGCTATTGAAGACATTCCCAAAACATACAGATTATTGCTACTGCCCTTGGCTCCCCAAGAGGTAATAGGTAAGTCCCTGGTTGGTGAAGATACCATGCATTTCATGCCCAGAGACTCCTCAGCTGTAAACTGACCCCAAAACCTCCTCTCTGGGATGGTGCAGGACATTTGATCACACTGTAAACCCTGAGACTGTGTTATTTACTGGAAAAACCTGCTTCTTAATATTATAAACCAGAAAGCTGAGGTTAAAGCACACTGCCATTTGCCACTTCATGAACCTCAGCAAAATTATTTACTTGTCAACCTCAGATTATGCAAGTGCAAAAGGAGCTAGTCTTATTATTAAGATGCTTAAATGGGGAAATCCGTGTAAAACAGCAGGATGTTAATAAGTTTCCAGTAAGTATTAGTTATTATATACTGATAGTTTCCATTTACTCTCCACACTAAAATGTTGCCATCTTAGGACAAATAGGACTTGTTTCTTATATTGACTCTTGAGAAGTACATTGAATAAAGTAACTGCAATAAAATACATTTAGATGTTTTCCCATTTACAAATGCCTGAACTGCTAACTTTATTGATGTCAGAAAGTGAGTTAACCAAGTAGATGCGGTTCAGTGTTGTTCTCTCATCTTTGTGGCAGAGCTAAAGCTGAACTTAACTGCCAAGAGATGTATTCTTATGGACTGTTGTAGGAATACAGAAGAGTTGAGAGAAGACATTTGCAAGATACATTTCCAGCTTGTTGACCCATCTAGAAGGAGGCAGAAGAGAGATTTCAGCTATAGAAAATACATGCGGTGTTGGGGACCACCCCATGTTGGGCTGCCTTTTGTCAGGGATCAGCCTCGACAAGAATACCTCTTGCAAGGGTAGAGGCATGGGGATATAGAAATATAGTAAAGAATATGAAGACGTGAGTGAAAATAGTAAAAAGGAGAAACATATAGGATAGTATCGGGAGGGAATTCCAGTGAGCACTGACATTTGCCCACATTCAATTTCCAACTGCATAAAATATCCCTGATCCCAAAAGGCAGGAGTAAGCCAAAAAACTACATTAACATGATACGAGGAAATGGACATCCCAATTGAAGGTCGCTGGCTATATTCATAGTTAAACTCATTCCTAACTGCTACCCTGGGAGGAGCACAAAACACATTCTGAGAGCAATTCTGTGTTTTGAGGAAACGAAAGTCACAAGACTCTTGTCTTGTTTTCTTGGAGATTTCCCACAAGCATCAGAATTCCCATTGCATGACTCCATTCTTGGACTGTGTTCCAAAAACCACACAAGGAAAGCCTGCTTAAGATGGGTACAGACCAGAACCCCCTGAGATGCTGTTAAATTGCAGTCTTTGTTGCCACCCCTAGATATTTTCTTTTGCATCTCTACGACAGAGCCCAGTTCACTGTCTAGGTATAGCAAGCTTGAAGCAGCACATCAAATAAGATTACTAGAAGGAACTTAAGAAGAGATGGGTCAGGAAGGTACTGGCAGACGTAAAGTAGCAAACCCATACAAAGAGTTCATCTCCCTAGGATGACAGAAACAAGGTAAGCGACCAGTTGTGACAGGGCAAGAAAAGACAGAGCCTGAATCCTTTTTCAAGGTCAAAGGCAATAAGGCCAGAGGTCAAGGGAACCCTGATATAATCAATATAAATCAATCTTCTTAGGCATTAGGCAAAGCAGACAAAGGAAGAGAAATACTGGCTTGCAAGACTCGAAACATTTCCCACATGAAACATTTGAACAGAAGCACTGGTCCAGGAACTGCACAGGATGTACTTTAAAAGCACCCAAAGATTTCATTCAAATGCATCCTCTACCTTCAGCTCTGAATTGGAGTGTTACTGTTTTGGGATGAAATTCTCCCAACAGGATCATGTGTTGAGCTCTTGCTCATCAGCTAATGAAAATGTTTTGGGAGGTGTCAGAACCTTTAGAGGTGAGGCCTGGCTCTGGGGCAAGGGGTTCCCTGGGATACAGACAGTAAAGGTTCTATCTAGACCTTACCTCCCACTTATCTCTGGGCTCCTGAACCCCTATGATGAAGCAAGTTACCTCACATTTCCACATCCATGGAACAGCGAGCTACAGTGCTTTCCTTGCCATAACTGGCTTGTATCTCCCCAGGCCATGAACCAGACAAACAATTCCTTCCTTTAATCCACATCTTGTCAGGTACTTGGTCACAACCATGAGAAGAGTAACTGACATCCATAGAATAGCTGATTTCTGGGATATGCCCAAACCTAATGAGTCACCATGCAAGGATACTAGATCCTTTTGTACTTCTAACAACTGTACAGCAGCCTGTTCACCACACTCCTGTCTAGAAACATGGGACCTGGGATTCATGTCGAACACTGTCCCCTCTTCTCCTTCCCAAACAGTAAAACATGAATCTTTGCCTACCATCTCAACTTATGTGAGATCCTTTCTATTTTCTGTTATTTGTATAGTCACTACCTTGGCTGGCTTGAGTCCACGTTGCCTGTGGGGGTCACGGCAGCAACCTAATAACTAGATGCTGTGCCTCAAGTAAAAGCACATATTACTTTTCTCATCTGAGTTGCCAAAGCATTCTGATCAGATAAATTTATCACATTTCTTAAAGTTATTCTTCATGGTATCTCCCTACAGCACACAAGTAAAGCACCCCCCCCACACACACACGCTGTGAATACAATATACATCTTTGCTTCTTGCTTCCTTTTCTAGGATATTTTGCAAATAGAGAGAGAATACTAATAATTCTTATATATTTACTGTGGATCAAGCTTTTATTAATTTTAATACTTTTGTTTTCTCTGCCTTTATTCCTCCACCCCTAGCACGAAGACTAAATATTATACCAATTCTCTCTCGCCATTCAGATTAGTCTTATTCCTAACCATCCATTTATATTCTTCAGATTTGTTCTTTTATTCAGCCACTTGCTGGCCATCTCAAGCCTCAGTGTACAGCTGCTTGCAAGTAGGTAAGCAGAGAACATGCATGAGTCTGACAGACTTCCCTTCCTCCAGAGCCAACAGATGTGCAGTATCCAACCCATACAATGGCCAAATTTCCCAGATAATTCTGAGTTGAACTATTTATGGAATATAAATGATATTTTTTTCTTTCACAAATTCATACCTAATAAATATGTACTTACTTATCTTCTGAAGTGAAACGGAAGGTCCTAACAGACCAGTTCTTACCAGGATATGTAGCAGTCACTATAGAATGCTTCCAAATTCATCAATTCTTATGCATTGCAGTTTAAGATTAAAAGAAGAAACATGAGTACACAGCAAGGAATTAGTATATACAAAGCATTGTCCTAAACAGCGTGCATTTAGTTCTTTACTCTCACATGAACATTACTGAAAATAAATCATATGTCAGAAGAAACCTATGAATATAGTTTCACCCAAATTATTAATATAATAATGTATTCACCCAAATTATTAATATAATAATGTAAGCAACTGCAAATGTCATTTTTTACCTGTGATCCATTTTTATACAAAGACCAAAATTGTCTTTTGTATATTGAAAAAACTGTGTATAAGTTTAAATACATTTTGTAAACTGGATCACACTTTTTATTCCAATTGTATGATTCTTTTTTATTTTAACAATGGGCCTTGAAATACCAGTCATAGTATAATTTATAAATTATGAGTGTTTGTTACTTAAATCTGCATAAGTCTACTGAATCGACATACCACAGTTTGTTTAGCTACTCCCTTACCAGTAGACATTAGTTTATTTCCAATTTTTACTCTAATGATTATGTCATAATTTGAGTATTCTACTAATGAAAATTGTTTCTACTTTTTCTCTATAACAAAAATACATTGACATAAGAATTTTTATGTTTATATGACTGCACAATTGAAGGCAGAATGACTGGGTTCAAAGGCATCTATATGAAGCAATCCCAAAATGAATCAAACACAAGATTTTATCAAGAACATCCTCATTAACAGCAACTGTAAGTACACACTGTCTGCAGTACTTGTCAGTACCAGCTATTTTAATGATTAAAAAATGATGTAGGAGGGTCATCTGTCTATGTGTTACTTTCATTGGTTAATAAAGAAACTGCCTTGGTTTTTTGANAGGCAGTGCTTAAATGAATACAATTTTTGTGTTGTTATTTCGGGGTATAAGCTATCCATGCAGGAGCTGGGCGGGATGAAAAGCAGGCCCGCAGCTCCGTCTACAAAAAAAGTTTTCAGATGTTGTACAAAAGAACCTCATTTGGAAAATGAATTTACTTGGTTACCAATGGAATTAGGTGCATTAATTTGTGGTCACATTGAATTTATTCTTTGGACAGCATATTCATTCATGTGTATGTTGGTTTGTTTAAGGGGTTTATTATAAGTATTTGTCTGCCTAATCATAAATAATAAATAAAAGTAAATCTAATGCCTGCTATTGAGATTACAAATATGTTCTTCCATGTTGTCCTCTATGTTAAACTATGTTCATATGACCTTTTATATGAAGTTACTAGTTCTACAATAATTAAGAAGCTTTTCTCCTAGCAAAAATGTGATGCTTTGTTTCAGTATATTATATTGCTGCCTATATGACATTTATTTGTATATGGTATACACTAAGGTATTAATATTCTCTTTATCCCAACTCAAATGTCACTGTCTCTATTTTGCAAGTGACAAGGTTAAAACTCAGAAGAGTGAAGGAACGTACTCCATATTACAGAGGTGGAAATTGGTTTAGTGAAGTTTATAAACCTACTGACACTTTCGAACCACCATGTTCAACCTCTCAAGAGTAATGCGTGATCCATTCCACATTAAATCATTATTATACTCAGTACAAACAGCCTAGAAATGACATTCAAATCAGCTGCATGGCTTTAGCAGTGTGAGCTGCCTTGGCATTGCCAATCATATATAGATATACCTGCAAAGATCAGATCTGTATTTTCTCAGAGATGGAATCACAAGTCCAGAAATAGAATTCCATTATTATTCAGCATCAACTAGCTGCTATCACAAATATAAGAATACCCCAAATTGGCATGTTCTTGAATGACAGTTCTAAGTTCTCTTGTCTGTTCCAGAGATTGCCTAACAATAACCACAGAAGAAGAAGAACAGGGCTGTCTTCTACCCAAGACCAGAGGCTGAACTATTCTGGCTCCAGCGTCACTAGTAAGTACTATACTATACTTTGAGAGATCATTTTGGTATTTATTCATCTCTTCTATCTAATAATAGCCTCAATGGAGACTTTGGCATGTATTTTCAGTTAAAATGTTTTTGTTTTTTAAACTGGGAATGTTATACCCATACTAGAAACATAGGATCCTAAAAAGGGGCTGGACGGCCCCCTTGTTTGTACCACAGTGATTTCCTAAGGCTGGACCAGTTACTCACACTGTATCAATTATGCTATCTCTTTCTCAAATTCACAAATGAGAATGGGGGGGGGGTCAAGTCTGACAACAAGGTTAAAACTAGGCCAGATAAACTTTATTCATTTGCTGCTTCATGGACTGGAAATGAAAACATAGTACAAGGAAGAAAAATGAGCAAAATAGAGAAATGGATGCAAACCATAGACAAAAGCTGGAGATCAAATATGATTTAGGTTTCCAACAACAATATTTTGAATGTTATTCATTCACTCAATAAATATTAATGGTGTGCCAGACTCTAGGTTCATTGACTGAGGAGTGTAAATAGCTATTAAACCCTTAAAATGAATTTACAAAAATACATTTGTGCTTAAGCTAGCAGTAGGGCTTTCCATTCCTTACAATCAGAGACTTAACAACTAACATAGATCCACAAATAAAAGAATCCCCTATCTGAGGGATGCTATGCCCTATCAGTTGATCCAGACTCTGGCTCTATTTCACAGGTACTCAATCTATACTACCCGAACCATCATCCATTTTACATATATCTCCCATCACCTGAAAGTGACCCCAAATTCTTGTACTGTGGTGATTCTCAACCACCATGATACATGTCCCCAGTGTACTGTGACCAGTGATGAGGTCTGTCATTACTAATTATTAATTGTAATAAAACACTAAAGATGGTTATTGCTTTATGATTATTCTTCCTCTGCAGATTCAAGGTCATCTGTAATAATGGCAGCACCACTGGCATTTCTATCCATTATCTTAATGGAGAGTAACCTGATACATCCAGCAAGGAGGAATTACACACAACTCTGAGTGTGTGTGATTCTGTGTACACAGCTATGTGTTGTCTTCGTGAGGGGAAAAATATCCTACTTCTTATTGAGGGAGATGGAAATTTAAGGATCTTGGAGACTGTCTTTCCTAGAATTCCAAATATGTCTTAGAAACATTATAAACTAAGGCTGCTACTACAGATATTGCATAAAGAAATTTTTCTGCTCCTTAAATGTCCACCATTATAGTGTGGCCTATAAAATGTGTCCATGAATGTACCAGACCTTTGTCCTAGAAAAGTTTTATATCAAGCTGGAATAGATGTAAAGATGAGCTAAAATCCGAATAATGAGATCAAACAAAAGAGAGAACAGAGCTGGGAACATTAATTTTTTGTTTTTAGCTGTGTTCACTTCTGATGAGAAAAAAACCCTTTGTAAAGCCACAAGACCTGGGTGGGATAATGCTGGCCCATGGGTGAACATGTGACCAGAGTAGAGCCAACTGAGATTGTTTCTGAGAAGATGAATTGATACAGGGGAGGTCATAAGATTTCCTCTCATCTCAGCTGGCAGAATACATAAACCTAGACCTAAACTCACCTTTGCAGAGAATGAAGTCAAGCTTAGAAAATCCCATGGAGGAGTGTGTCTATGGACTGTATATGTGTGACATCACTAGATCCTTATCACCTAGGAAGTGCACTAGTTACTCAGTCCACCTTTCTGATGAGCCCAGGCCTCTCAGTTTAAGCCTCTGTCCAAGAACACACAATCAACAATGACACGAGTAGAGATTTCAGTCCATCTTTTTTGACTTATGGCTCATCCTCCTCCCAGAAAGCACAAATATTCTATAAGGCTCTGTGACCAGTCTGAAGCATCTGTTCATAACAAGTCTTTGGCTACTGGAAAATATATATTCCAGATTTCTAAAGCATATTAGACTATGAAAATTTGGGGCTTTGTCAAAGCTACTCAAACCTACCTTTGTAAGGGAAAGAATATGGATGGCTATGTGTCAATAAAACTTTATTTACAAAACAGACAACAGTTAACTCTAGGGGATTCTCAGTACTATTTATTCTTGAAGAAGACTATGCAGAACATTTCATGGAAATAAACCAAATTTGAGATGAGCCTATCTTAGAGGATGGACATATGTTCTCTACAAAGGACAGTTTGACTTGTGCAAGGAAGGAAGACTTACTAGGCCAATTAAGAATGGGGCTCTAGGTTGCATGAAAAATAAATAAGTGTTAGGGACTTGCAGGCAACAGCAGGATGAGAAATTCAAATAGTAAAACCAGAGTGTCTGGACTATACTCTGGGATGTTTAAAGATGATTGGACACTATTACTCTCTGACGGAAAACACGTACATATATTCCTGTCCATTTCATATTAAAATAGATCATTTTATGAACAATTAAATGCTTTAGGAACACATTTAAATATCCATAATGAACAATATCACCACACACATGAAATACTTAGAATATTGTACTAAATAAAGAACACATTCTTACAGAATGAGAGACTTCAGAGCACTCGGTCCTAAATGGGATGTTCGCATGAGATTTCTCTCATGCTTAGAGATCTATGTGGAAAAGTGGGCTGAAAGATTATGAGAGTGAGAAGTGGTATTTCAAGGACTGATGCACATATGAACCCATAGGGCCTAAAGAAGGACATGTCAGATGGGATCCCAGCCTTGAGACGGGGAAGGAGACATAGGTTACAACCTTTAACCAAGAAGCTTTTTGCAATTTATACCTGCTATCAAAGAGAATACATCAATGGAGTGTCACTGAATATATCAACCACATTTCAGGGTAGGTAGGCCCTATGCAAAAGCGTAGTTTCCCAGCACCAAACAGACATCATGTTCTTTTGTGTGTGGGGGTGGGGTGAGGGACTTTTTGTTTCATTTTGTCTGGGTATTTTTGTTTATCTCATTGGTTGTTTTCTGTTTGTTCTGGTTTCTTTTTTGAGAGAAAGAGAGAAAGAAAGAGGGAGACAGACATGTGGACAGCATGAAAGAATAAGACCATGAAGTTGGGTGGGCAGGGAGGTGGGGTGGAGTTGGGGGAGGAGAAAACATGATCAAAATGTATGGAAGATTAATTTAAAAGGGAAAAATAATTTTGATACAGATCTTAAAGTCTGGTGTCTAAGAGACTATCACTCTAAGGGCACTTGGGCGAGGCTAAAATGCTGCTTTCATCTTTTAACATCACTACAAGGGAAAACAAAGGACTTCTCAGAGCTAGGGAACTGGAGAATAAGGAAAGACAATTTGATGGTAGTTGCTTCTATGATATTACTTATAACTGGATATAAGTGAAAGTTAATTTCCAGGCTCATACACATTTAGGTAATGACAGGCTGTCTGCAAACAGCATTTAACAAAATGCATTTTATTCCTGTTAGGAGGATCAATTTTCCTTCGAGGGATAAAGTGTTTCTGCATATGATATAAACAAATGGAAGCCTGCACTTCCCAAGGTTGCTTATATTTTCCTTTTTCCTTCATTCTCTTCTTGTACGCAAGGTTATGTCAAACCCACACACCAATAAGTTGGCAGATATCCATGCACTACAGCAGGTCAAAGCAAGCCAACATAAGAGAGAAAAGAGAAATGTAAGAGGTGAATGAGGGAAGGGGAGGTGAGAAGGTGAAAGGTGGAAAGGGAAAAATGGGGGTAGGTACAAATGAAGAGGAATATGACTAAAAAATAAAATCAAGTTGAGCAGTCTAAGAACAAAAGAAAATCATGCTCTCCCATAGGCTTGAGCCCTCCCCTCCTAAAATAGAAAAAAAAGAGTCAAGAGCCTCCCTTTCTTCCTCCAGACCCCTTTATAATTTCCTATTACATGTATTTCTATGCCCATCTCATCATGTCTCTACCTCCCTTCTCATGATAATGTTCTAATTTTGTGAATAAATAATTGGAATAAATAATAATTGGAATAAGCCACAACAACACAAATATATGAAGATGCCATGATGAGACTCGCTAGTTTGAGTGCCAACCTGGAACATTAATTAAAAACATTGTATTTAATGTCAAGACACATTCTCTTGAAAGGTAGCATCCATCCTCCAGCCTTGTGGACTTCCTGCTTGGCTCTTGCTGTTTCACAGTAAGTATTCCCCACGGTCTAGGCATCTAACCCTGCCATCATATTTCTTCATGCCTGATGTCAATCATATCCCATCTGGTAGAAATTTTTATTACTTATATCCTCTGCCAATGTCTCATCATCATTTGGGTCTAATGAGCAGAGGCTATTTCCCTTTATATGAGTGACCTTCATTTCATGAGACATAGTCAAGCAAAACCTGCCTTCTCCTCAAGCTGGATTTTTGCTCTCGCCAAGGAAAGCTCAGCGACCTTGATGTTCAGTGATCAGCAATAAATGCCCTGCTTATGGACCATGTTTTATTTCTGTTTCAGTCTTTACATCCTTTCTGTCAGCATTCACAAATTTCTAGGACAGAATCTTTATATTCACTTTTCATGCCGTTCTCTCCTTTTCACCATCCTAAGCCACTGGAACCAAATGAACCTTCCTAAACTATCACCTCTATCCTATAATTCTCCTATTAAGAAAGTCATTAAGGGTTTCTGCACATGGAACAGTGTTTCAGAATTTAGGTCTGACTTTTGAAGTCTTTTACCATCTCTTCTAACCTTCTTTCTTTACTTTCCCCAAACCAAAGCTCGCCCTGACTCAGGCTAGTCCTCACAAGTCCTCCTCTTGTCAATATTCACTGTTCCCTTTTCCAGTCACAGATTTGACAAAATGCTATAAATATTTCAAAAATTATTTAAATGTTTGATTGCTGTGGGACAATGGTATTGATTAAACACCATTGATTAAATGGTAAAGATTTGTCATTGTACTGGTTTGATAAAATGCTAATTGACCAGTAGTCAGGCAGGAAGTATAGGCGGGGTGACCAGAAGAATTCTTGGAAGAGGAAAGGCTCAGTCTGTAGTCATCACCCAGACACAGAGAAAGCAAGATGAGAACGTCTCACTGAGAAAAGGTACCAAGCCACGTGGCTAACACAGACAAGAATTATGGGTTAGTGTAAGTTATAAGAGTTAGTAAGAAGCCAGAGCTAATAGACCAACCAGTTTAAAATTAATGTAGACCTCTGGGTATTTCTTTGGGACTGAATGGCTGTAGGACCAGGCAGGACAGAAACCTCTCTCAACATTTGATGAGTTGAGGTCATCTTTTATTTTTGTAATATGTTATAAAAATTTTAGTGACATTGTGGTTTAGAGATATATCTGACAAGATATTGATTAGAAATCACAGATACATGATGTCAGAGAAACCAGAAACAAAAAGGAATCCCATCTCCTGCCCAGACTTTGTTAAGGGATGTAGCCTTCTTTAGACACTTCCAAGAAAAGGTACTAATGGACAGACTGTCAGGCCAGTAGTTGTAGTAGTAGCAACAGTAGCTTAAGGTGGGGCACAATACACAAAGGCATCTACTTCCATAATAAGAGCCACACTTACCTTTAACACGTAAATGACAAGGGCTTACTAGAGCATGGGTGTTCTAGTCACAAGATCCTTGAAACGATGAAGACTCCAAGTCAAAGAGAGTAGGAAGGTACCCTAGGATTTTACCCAAGTTGTGCCCTGAAAACTCAAATTCAGAATAAAGAAACTTGCTGTGTATTATTGAGAATCAAAAGAAAGAGAACAAACAGCAAGATGCAGAGATAGGTCAAACCTATCAAGCTGGGTGGTTTTACTTCTTCCTGTTAACAACTCAACACAAGGACAGTCAATAGCTCTCCTCTTGCTTCATCCCACCTTTTTCCAACTGCCTCCCAGCTCTATACTTTCTGTTTGTCTTCTACTTTTGAAAGCCCTACCTAAGGGGAAAGAAGAGGGGAAGGTAGATCTGATGAGAACATCCATTGTGTCAGATACTGTAATATGTGTGTTCACATACAATGGAGAGAAGAAAGGAAGAAAAAAAGACAGAAAGGCTAAGGTAACATCTAGAACAGAATCAAGGCCAAGCTGATGGACAGGCACCAATGATCAGTTGTTTCATGCTAGCTGTAAGAGAACTATGCAGGGCAAGTGATAAAAAGCTGATGGTCCAGCTTCAGCCATATAAAGATAAATCAGTATACCTGCGAGGAGACATAAAACCATATAATTATACTATGGTATGCAAATATGTGTATATTCACCTATATGCGCATAAGGTTATACACACATATTTTTAAATAAGCAGGCCAGGATATCCTATCCCACCCAGGCATGGTTAGAACTGCAAGAGTAGAGTATCTCCTACTTCCCCTAGACCCTACTTTCTTTGCTTGAATGGGGAGGAAAGATGAAAGATAGCATATTTCTGTGTATCCTAATGCTCCCAAGAAAGGAAAACAAACCTATTGAAAATTAAATGGTGACATGGAAGGAACAGTAAGATACTTCCCAACTTCATAACTATGAAAATTTCACACCTTTGAATTGCTGAGCTACAAGTGCCTACTACAGTCTTCTATGCTCCTATCTCTGGCAACTGGGGTCCCTTCCCCCAGGCTACATAGCCAGTGAGATTGTGTACATCCTCCAAGTTGTCATTCACCAGAATTCACCAGAATTCCGACGGGCAACTGAGCTCCAAGAGAGATTCATCCTTTCCCATATGTTTTGCTTGCCTTTGGATGACACGCACAAAACAAAGAAGGCTGCTGAGCACAAGGTGAGCTCTCCACACTTGTGGGTGTTTCTGTTTTTGTACACCTCTTTTTGCATGAAAGGAGCAAAAAAAAAAAAACTGCCCCCATGTACAATGACAGAGAAGGTTGTAGCGTGACCATGACCGGAGAATAGAGGAAGGTGACTGATCCGGACCTGAACAATACTAAGTAACAAACTGTCACAGTGCAGCGGGGAGCATTTTCTGGGAGGAAAGGAGCTCTCCGAGAACACAACATCCAACATTCCTGGCAGTGGGGCTCACTCCAGAGGATTGCCGCCAGTCCCCAGGGAATCTGGATGAGGCCCACTGGGACTAAAGCAAACCTGGATCCTTCCTGTTGTTAAGTGAACAGAGGATCCCACCTCCTTCCAAGACAGGTGATGAGGAGCAATAAATTAGCCCTATAAAATACTTTGAGTTTGGATTTGCTCTCTCTCTTAATTACCAGGAAACATTTCTACAGAGGATATATATATTTTTAAGCAGAAAGATAAAATTACAGTGTTGAACTCCCCCAGCAAGGCTTTCTGCACCACCTCAAGTCCCATCCCTTCATTCTGGCAGCTTTGCTTGTAACACTTGGAAAGCTTGATTATTCAAGGTGATGATGTCAACCCTGCAGATCTGCAGCTTGGGGAGGGACAGAAGGAACACATTACACAGATTCAGCAGGAACCCAGCCCAGCTAGCTCTTGGCGCCTGGAAACACAACAGAAGGCCACATCAGTTTGCTTTGCAGGAGGCTCCTAGCAAACACAAAACCAAAGGCAGCCACTTAATTACAGATACAAAGTGGTCCTCGTCGGAGATCATTGAAAATCATCTCCTTTTTCTCTTTTTGTAAAACAAAGATAGGACAAGAGACACATTGAAAATGAATGTCCATCAGCTGCGAAGGACCTTTGCTTCAGACCCTCTCAAGAATAAAGAACTGCAAGTCTTGAGGTTACAAGGCAAGCATTCCAGAACGGAGAGATAGCTCATGTTTGCCACCTGGAGTAAGAGACAGCTGAAAGACCATCCCTGGGTTCTTCCTTAAAAAGAAAGAGAATCAGCTGAAACTCTTGACACCAGGTCCCTTGTGCTCCATACCTGGGATGCCTGTCCCAGTTCATAAACTGAAACTTCAGTGAGGCTTTTCCTGGTGTCCCTAAGATAGGGTCACTTTCACCTTTTATGTTATCTCGAGAAGCATGGCTCCAAGGACATTGATTTCAACAGATCTGATGTGGGCTTTTAAGTAATCACTTATATGTTTGATGCCCCTCAGCCTGTAAGCTGAACGCATCCCATTCACACAAGAATTCTTGTGCCTAAATCAGTACTCAGCACATGGATATACACAATATAGGATGGGCACATATTTAATGGCCAGTGGTCCACAATGTTATGATCTGCTGGCCTGTCACCTGGGTACCTGTCCCTTTAAGAGACAAGACCCGACCACTTCCAACCCTCCTTTCCTCTGAGCAAGCAGATCTCCCACCTCCTCCAGCCTGCTTTGTCTTTTCTTCCCTCTTCTGAAGAGGTAACTACTGCCTCTCTCTCTCTCTCCACCCCCTTTTCTCTCTTCTCTACCCTCACCCTTTTTCCTTTCCCATTCCCTTTCCCTTCAATAACCCATTAAATAAACTCTATACCCAAACTCTCTTTGCATGATGTATCTGTCTGTCTCTCATCCGCCGTGGTCTTCCCCAAACAAGAGGATCTGCAGAGGCTTCGGGCGACTCACCACTGCCCTGCTAAGACCTTGGGTGGCCGGCTGCTGTCCCTTGTGGGAGCAGTCCCTCACCTCCAAATCTTTAAAAAAGAATAATACACCCTGCTTCCTGCTTCCAGACTGTAGTCTTTATGGTATCTTAGAAGGCAGAATGTGAGTATGTTGACTTAGGCTGATAGATGAACATAGGACATTGCCCACACTTTTGTCACTTGTAGTATCTACCTTTGTCTATCAATTTAAAACCTGCCTTTTCTTACTAGCTTTCTTTAAAATTATTACCTATGTTACTTTCCTCTATGCCCTAGGCAAGAATAGCCAGGATGTCATTATTTGATGTGTTAACAATATTTCTTCACACATATAAACATATAAATATACATATATACACATATAAATTCTACCATTACATCAAACATTGTTCATCTTGTATGCCACCTCCAATCTCCAACATACAGTTCCGAGGGAGTATAAGTAACTCACCTGAAAAAGAATTCAGAATTTATAAAATATTCAAGCTAAAAACTCACTAGAGATTATCAGAGGCAGGCTTTTCACAACAGATGTGGATGCCACAGCCCAAGACCATCCTCTATTCTTCTCTACTGATGAAATTAGTGAGAAGAGGACATCAGAAAAACATGTAGAGCCCTAAGCTCCCATGTTCATATTTTTTTTCTCTGACTACTGACTACTCAGTGGACAAACATGAGAAAGAAAGAGGACCTTTCAAACATCAAAAACCTTAAGGGAAGTGTTTATAGGATACTGCAAATATACACTCTTATTAAAATGTCTGGAAGAAAATCAAACAGGTTCGGCTGGGTTAACAGACACTTCATGTATCTTTCTGCTCAGCTTCCTAGTAATTTGCACTGTGGCTGCAGTAGCTTTATAATGGAAAATGCACAATTTATGCATACACCATGGATAATCTAATTCAGTGATTCTCAACTTGTGGGTCATGACCCCCAGAGGGGTCGCATATCTACTATCCTGCATATCAGATACTTACAACATAATTCATAACAGCGGCAAAATTACAGTTATAAAGTAAAAACAAAGTTAACTTTATGGTTGGGGTCACCACAACATGAGAAACCGTATATTAAAGGGTCACAGCATTAGGAAGGTTGAGGACGACTTATCTAATGTGTCAACTTGGCTAGAGTATGATACTCAATTATTGGACCAAACACTACTAAGTTACTACAGTAAAGGAAGGAGCTTTGTTTCTTGTTTGTTTGGTTGGTTTTTGTTTTCTATAACAGGCATATTCAGTAAAGTAGGGTTTGTTTTTGTTTTCTATAACATGGGTGAATGTTACCTTATCAAAGTAGTTGAAAGCAAAATATAAAGATGGGTATCCTAAAGGAGAAGGAATTCTGCCTAGTTACTGCAAAATACAAATCCTCTCTGGGTTTCCAGCCAGTGGGCCTTGGCTACAGCATTCATACTTGCCAGTATCTAAGGCCATGTGTTGCTATAAACAGGCAGAGAGACCTAGACTATAGTGTTCTGTTGTCCCGTTTCTCTGAAGAGTTCCGAATATCAGGCTTTACTCTTCCATGACTGCATTTTGGGGAGAGAGGTTTACATCTAAAGATGACCCGTGAGAGATTTGTAGAGAAAACAAAAGAAAAAGATCATTCAAGAACCGCCAAAAGCAGACAGGCATCTGTTATTTGCTAACATAGCAAACGAGGGAAGAAAGCAAATTAAGACACACAGAGGGTCCCTCCCCAAATCAGCTCACTATAAACGAGCTCCCACATGAGCTTCTTCAAGGTCCTGATGTTGTTTATCTTGATGCCTGATTTGCATTCTTTGTTTTGTTTAAACCACTAATAAAACAGCGACAACACTCCTACCCAAGTTTCACAGTTTGCTCCTGATATTTTTTTTCTTCTTGAGTAGGTGCCAGAGAAAACAAAGGAGGCTCATTTCCCTAAGACAGCAGTATTTCCTCCCCCAGCTCCTCCGCCCCTGCACAATGGAGCCAGTAGGATGTTTTTCTAGTGCACTTTGTATTACTGATAGGTAACAAGAGGCTCATCTTCCATGCGGTGAGAGACACCACACACAGAGCCTTTTGTCAATGAATCAAGCCAGTGCACGAATTCTATAGCCTAAGGTGACAGCCACATCGGCATTCAAAAGTATTAATATCATAATTTAAGACTATTTTAGAGATCTATTCTACACTTCGAAACAATACATCATAAATCTCCTGGTTGCCATTCTGGGACTGCCAGCACAGGTGAAGTGTAGGGCAGTTCCTTCCTCATTATACTCTTGCCCAGGGGAACAAAGCAAGATGCTTATTACATACCCCAACCAGAAGGAGGATGCCTCACTGCAGCGTGAAATCTGGCAACCGGTACATGAATTCTTAAGAAGGGTGTCAAGCCACTCCCTAGTAATGTGACACTTAACAAGATGCTTTAGGTACAATTACTGGTCTTGGTGACTTCCAGTATCTTTACCACTAGTGATGTAGCTCCTGGACCACTTGGGAAATATATAGATCACGAACTCATGGCATGAGGATAGACACTTGAATTCAGGGCATTCTAACATGTTTTCCCATACCTAGAATTCAGATGAAGATGCAGCAATTTACTTTTTTCTTTCCTGAACTACCGGCTAGACATTTTGATCTAATCTTTGCCTTCAAGGGGTTCAGCTTCTAAGAGTCACTTCTAAGGAACAAGGGGCATTAAACCCAAGTGTCCACCCTCAGTCAAAGACAACATACAGTCATCATGCCTGTGTTTCTAGCAAATGAAGATTTGTTTACTTCCTTGCAAGGCCTAGCATGCATTGGTTAGGATATGCTTCATATTTCATCCAATGTTTTTGGAGATTTGTGAAAGGGTGAACTCCAGTTTATCTAACATGCAATGCTGCAAGGACAAAACATCATGACATACATCACACAGACTGCAAACAACGGCTCCATAAGCGCCTGCTGTCATTACAGGTATCTTCTCCTCTTAGTGTGTAAGTTAACCAACTCAGAAAGTCCAGCATGCCATACTTACTGGGTATCTTTAAATTAAGTATATGAATAGCAAATCTAGTGTGTTTGTTAAACACAATGTGAAATCAACTAGCTGATCTTTGTTGATCTGGCATACATTCATTTTGATATGAAAACACCAAGTTTAAAATAAACCCTGAGACTGTAACTGCATTATAAACTGATCTCACATAGCTAAGATTCAGAAATCTAATAGCAGGGATGGAGCGACAGCTCAGTGGTTAAAAGAGATTACTCTTCCTCCACAAAATGTGTGTTAAGTTCTCAACACTTCTCTCAGGTAGCTCACAACTGCCTGTGACTCCATCTCAAGGAATCTGATGCCTCTGATCTCTATAAACACCTCACCCTCATGGATGCAAACTCACATACAGATGTACACACACGTAGTTTTTTAAAAAGACAGAAATATATTTTTAAAAGATTATTTTATCAGTAATTAAATTTTTAAAATTTATTTTACAACCTGATTGCAGTTACCTCACCTCACCCCCCAACCTGCCTTCTATCCCTCCATCCACTCATCCACTCCTCCTACTTCTCCATTCAGAAAGGGAACAGGCCTCCCATGGTGGGTGTCAACCAAGCATGGTATATCAAGTTGAGGCAGGATGGAGCTCCCCCAATGCTGCATCAAGGCTGGGCAAGGCAACCCAGCATGGGGAAGAGGTTCAGTATTCATAGATGAAGAGGCAAATACTCTGTGCAGCCCCATAGATAATAAAAGCTTCAGGACACTACATATACTCAAGATCAGGAGGCTCCCTGTGGATTCATTTATTCAAACATTTGGTAATGTGTGTGAAACTTGCAAGAATAAGGTATTCCTTCTTTAGTCAGGTATCTATGCCTCACCCCGCTCCACTCTGAGATCCTTTCTCAAGTCAGGGATTGCTGGAATATTTACGGATATTTAAAGAATCTGGCTGAGGATGAGTTGAGGTGAAATCACATTAATTTATGTCACATATGTGGTATAATATACTGTGAACTTACTTTGATATATAGATATATTACGACTGTCTCTCCCAGTGTAGGACTGACTTCCAAGGATATTTCTACCATTATCATTTCCACTTGGACAAATTCTGGTAGGAGACAGTAGAATATGGTAGTGGAGGCATTGTGGAGTAGAGGAAGCAAGCTTGGAAATGTGATAAAGCAGGAACTAGCCTTTGGGAAATACTTGCAGTCTTGAGACACAGAAAGCAGAGAACCTAGTTCTTCTAGATCCCATGTCACACAGCTATGATACATCTCTGACTATATATGTATAGATACACATGCATATACATGATTCTAAAAACACCATTTGTTCTTTTTATAGATACAGTAGGAAACTGAAGACAATCATTTTGTTTTAAAGCTAAAGCCCACATTGTTGGAATAACCAGCGAGTATATATAAGAACCAATGACATAAATTGAAACCAAGATATTTTGGTGAGATACACTAGAAGAAAGACTAAATTTTCTATTCTTTTTTTCATTTTATTTATTAAAAATTTCCACCTCCTCCCCTCCTATTTCCCTCCCCCTCC
>LOEQ01007384.1:16068-29289 GCA_001685075.1 Bramus lutescens | reverse complement strand
TCTTTATTAACCAATGAAAGTAACACATAGACAGATGACGCTCCTACATCAGGGCTGTAATAAGGAATTGGGCTTCTGAAGGGAGCAGGTTGGAAGAATACTGAAAGAAAGTCTTCCTAGTGCAGGAGACAACATGTGTGAGTGGCAAGTGATAAGAGAGTAAAATACAAGGCACCCACTGCCGAGTTAGGAATGGCTAACGTGAAAGGGCAGTAAAAGTAGGAGCAAATGGTGAAGCAAGGAAGGTGGCCAGGTGCCTGACCCTGAGAGATGAACCTGAAAGGACAAGTGCCAGGCCCGGCAGTCTGGAATTTGACCTGAATTATTCTGACAATCACAGGTTCTAGCAGGGGATTCTATCATATAACTTGCCCTTCAGGAAGACCATCCTGGCTGCAATGTGGAAAGAGGAATGAAGATAAAGAGAAACACAGGCTCCTCTGGGGGACTGGGTCATTAGTTTGGGGTGAGAAATGGCAGTGATTAGAATGGATGCATGTCAAGTGGGGTGGGGAGAAATGGATAGATTTGAGTGATATTAAGGAGACAGAATCTATAAGAATTGACTTATTGTCATTCGGGAAAGAGGAGTCAAACTCAGGATTTTCTGTGCATAAGAGCAGCAGGCTGGCAATATGGGAAACAGGGACTCACAGAGTGTCACATGGAAGCAAAGAAACCAATTAGAGCCCTGATAAATAACACCATTTTTGTACAGGGACCCACTCAGGAAAAAAAAAGAAAAAAAGCCAAGTTCTTTTCATACAAATGAAAATGACATTACAGAATGCTATAAAAATAGAACCTGTATTGTTACAACTTAAAATACCTTTTGGGAGAAAGATATCTGAGAAAATTGGACATAAATTTAACCTCTTACTATGAATACCTGGGTTATGCTTCAGACATCATGGTACGGAGGCAGTGGGTCAATGTATTTTATTTCTACTTGTTTAGCATTTTGGCCTCTGAGGGAATATTATTAAACATGTTTCTTTATCCCTGATGCAACCCTACATGTGTATGTGGGGGCATCGGTGTTATTGTGCTTCTGATGTGTGGAAGAAAGAACTGAGGCTCAATCAGTGGAGTGTTCCTGGAGGCAGCAACTACAGGCTTTAGACACTGCTAGGCAGAGACCACATCAATGAGACTAGTGCCTTGTTTCCCGCATCAACAGGACCTTTATGTTGGCTGCAAAATGAGGTGGGTGTGGTTCCACATGCTTATAATCTCAGCATGTAGGAGAGTGAAGGAGGAGGATAGACATTTGTGCCTAGCCTGGACTATATAGTGCAAACTTGCCATCAAAGAGAGAATATGTGAGGGGGGAATGATTAAAAGAAGAGAATTGTGATTAGAACCAGAGAAACTAAGACGGCATGTCTTATGATCTTTATAAAGCCCCAGTGCTTTTCATTTCCCTGGAAGAGAGCTGAGAGTGGCAGCTGAGCAATGTTACTGTCTGTCAACATCAAACACACTTGGAGACCATGCATGGCCCATCTTCTGTGAGGCTCTGGCCTTAGATTATGTATGCCACAGAAACTAGAATATGCACAGGTGTTTCTTTGCAGATCTTCATGCTTAGGAGGTCTTGAAGGTTTTAGGGAACTTGGTTTCTTGTTGTCTATCAGAGGTAAATGAAACAAATGTCGCCCACACTCCCAAGTGCTGATACAACCAAATTGACTCAGAAAGCTTGTCCTATTTGGTAGTTACAGGCTAATATAGAAAAGACTTTGAGTATATTCTCATTTGTCTCATTTTAAAGTTGTGTTGTTCTGGATTTTAATATACAAGCATATGAGTACAAGAAAGCTCACACTTCTGTGCAGAAAACCCTAAGTCAGGGGTAGGCTGTTGGAAATAATGAACGAGTTCATGAGGTCATGGGACACAAAATCAATTATACAAAAATCAATTGTAATTTTATATAGTACCAATGAACAGTCTGGAAATAAAATTTAGGAAACAATTCCATTCATAACAGCTCCACAAATAATAGAATCTTTAGGATAAATTTAATAAAAGAAATTTAAGATTTGTAACACTGCAAGCTACAAAGTTAAGGTGACAGAAATAAAAAGGACATCTGAAAAACAGAAATTTCATGTTCATGTTAAATATTAAATCCCCAAAAGTAGACGTGCAGATCCCATTGAACTGCTCTCAGCAGCTGTTCTGGACCTACACACCTTTGCTTGTGAAAGGCCCTCTGTTTCCCTCTAGCAGGTCACCCAGAAGCTGGGCAAGTCTTTCGAATCAGGTACAAGTCCAGTTTTCAGAAAAGTTAAAGTGATTCCTCAGTAATTTTTCATAGCCAAATAAACTGAAAACCAGTCCCCTGCCTTAACAATTTAGGAGATATTGTAACTACCTGTGCTCAGAGGGAGCTCAAAGGCAACATTACAGAAATAAAGGGACTAACTTAAGAAACTACTATTAAATGATATTACATACTACAACAAACTATGTATTTTTGAAAGAACTCAGGTCCAAAGTATATAAAGGACATTGATGCTTCAATTGAAAGGGGGCAAACAATTCAGTAGGGGTGGAGGAAGCTTGAGTAGTCCTCTTTCCAGAGAAGACAAATAAAAATACATGTTCTCAGTATCATTATTCATTAATCATATGCAAATTAAAAACATACTCTCCCAAGATAACTATAATAATAATAAAAAGAACTGAAACTAAAGAATCAGGAGAATGTAGAACAGTAGAATCCTTACACATTACAAATGCAAAATGCCAAGACTATTTTAGAAAACAGCTTTCTACTTTCTTACAAGGCTACCATGTGACCCTTTCAACTAATCTGTTATTGTAACAGGAAGACTAAGCAAATAATGAAGACCAAAAGTTTTCTTGACATATCATCTTGGTAGCTAGACAGTTGAAGACTGAGACCTCAATCCGGTGAGAGCACGGGGGCACACGCGGCCAGAGAGCGTGGAAGTGGGGAATGAGGTGGACTGCACTTTCATAAACTCGCCTTCCACGGATCACAGCCTCACTTCATTAATATTCCCACTTCTCAATATTGTATGGAAATGAAGTTTCCACTGGATTTTTGGGGAGGGTGCTCTGTCATAGCAGAACACATAACAGTTCCATGTATAAGTGCTTACCCAAGAAAAATGAAAATACTAATCAATAGATGTCTATAGCATTATTTTTATATAAAATCCCCAAGCAATATAGATACCCAACATCTAGCGAATGTATTAACAAAAATGCCAAGCTGTCAGAGAACTGAGCACACTTAGCAATGGACATGACTGAACTGCTTATACAGTTACAACATGAACGAAACTCAAGAACTTTACCTAGGTGAAGAAATCCAGAAACTACTGATTGGGAATTATTCAGTTGTCTACATGTAATACATTCAGGGGAGGCAACCTGAAGAGAGACAAGGCAAATTTGTGGTTGTCCGGTTTGGGAGACAGGAATAGAGTGTGATTACAAATGCACAGAAGGCAGTTTGGTGTGATGAATATGTCTTAAAATTTATTGTGATTTTTATGCAACTTATACATTTTCTAGAAACCACTGATACATCTTATGTTTTGTGCTAATTCTTCCTTCTTTCCTTCCTTGCTTCCTTCCTTCCTTCATCCTGAATATAGTTTCCCCTCCCTCCACCCCACCCATTCCCTCACCCTACCTCCCCTCTGCCTCCCCAATATCCACACCTCCTCCATTTCTATTCAGAAAATGGCAGGCCTCCCATGGAAATCATCAAATAGACATGTCTTCTTATAGTGGAAGAACTTAAGCTTTTATGTCTTAATAAGCTACTAAATCAAAATGATCAGCATAGTTCTGAGAGTAGGAAATAGAAATTGAACAAATAGAGATGCGTTGATGATGGGTGAAGACACTGATGGATGATTAGTATTCCATATACTCTCTTCACTCTTTTTACATATTTGAAATTTCACATTGAACTCTAAAACACATTTTAAAAAATAAAGTATCACACTTTCTTACTTTAAAGGAAACTAAAGTGGACACAGGATCAGACTATGAGGTTAGAGAAAAATTCAGTCTTAGCTATTATATTCAAACCTTACCAAGACTCATTCAACAGTAAGGGATGATTACAAATTGTCAAGTGATCAGGACTTGGGTGAAATGATCATTATCTGGTATGAATTAACCTTACAAGACAGCAAGTGATGCTGAATTATGCCAAGTGAGATATGCCAAGGCTAGAACCAGAAATTTTTTTCTGAAGTCTCTGGTGCTTCTGTTTCGAGCCACCATGTCTATATTCCTTGTAGGCTGAGGTTCCTGAGAGGATGCTCCTTTCTGAGTCCTTGTGTGTTGGTTCTGAGGAGGGCCTTGATTTCCTGACCCTAGTGGGAGTGTAGATAGAGCCCTCTCCTCTTTGTATTGCTCAGTAGTCTGAATCCAGATCCTTTAGCTCTAAGATCTCTGGTCAGATAAGGAATACATCTCATATTTCAGGTGATGATAAAGTACCTGAGAAACATGATGACGGAGAGGCTCTGATTCCAATGTGTGTGCCTAGGTTTGTATGCTGTTTGTGTAACATATAGAGAACAATATAAAAATAATTGCATTCTTTTCCCATCTCTGTGGATTATATGAACCTTAGTACATAATAACTTATAAAACATATTTATTGAACCTTTACAAGCAATGTCAGACACTGTTTGAGGCACTGGCTATCCAATAGCAAACAAAATTAGCAAAGTCTGCTTTCATGCAGCTTAGAGGCTGGGGTTTAACTTTTCAGAGACACAGTCTGCTGTGATTCTAGGTTATAATATGGAAAGTCTTGGAACGCATAAACCTCCGTTCTTCATAGTTTCCACAGTGAGTTATTTGTAGCTTGCCTCTCATCTGCACTTAGTGATGGTCCAGAGGGACCGACCTTACACTTGTCTCCCTGGATCCCAAGTGAATTCTTGCTTTCTTTTCCTAGGGGGACCACCCTGGTCAAGCAGCCTATACCAACCACACCCATAAAAGTACTGTCTATTCACATCCAGTGGTTTCTCTGATTAATTCACAGGTCAGGACTTGTGTGTCAGCCTTCCCTTAGTGATCTGTTCCTCTTTTGCATTTCAAAGGCCCATCTGGCAGATATCAAAGGTATGCCTAAATCTTTGGAACTGAACTTGAGTATTCTCTGTTCTTACATATTAACCCTTTCTTGTATTTTTGGGTGATAGTGTGATTGGGGAGAAAATGGGAAGAGAAAGAGCAATTGCTAAAAATTTTACTTACCTTTTGTACACTGGTTTCCTACAAAAAGCAATGTCTGTTTGCACGAAATGATTGCACAAAGCAGATTATTCCTGAAAAGCCCTGAAGCCATGGCTGAAAACAACTAAGGATTCTAAACATACAGTTGTTCAGCAGTCGCTAGTCACTCAGGAGTGGATTGCAAGATGATGCAAAGTTATAGAAATCTGATAAATATGTGGGATTGTATATGTAGAGAAACTGTTTAAAAGTAACAAATGTTAGCCAGGCATGGTGGCACACACCTTTAATCCCAGCATTCCAGAGGCAGAGGCAAGGGGATCTCTGCGAATTCAAGGCCAGCCTGGTCTACAAAGTGAGTTCAAGGACAGCTAGAACTACGGAACAGAGAAACCCTGTCTTAAAACATAAAACAAAACAATAACAATAACAAATGTGTGTAGTACCGTGATGTTTAGTAGTAGATTTGGGAGCATCCAATCCTTTTGTAGAAAAAAAAATGCAAAGGGGCTGTGGAGATAGCTCTGTGATTATACTTTGTAGTTCTGGCACGAGGAGAGGAGTTTGGATCCCTCTGCAGAACCCAGTCGTGGCTTGTAAGTAGGTTAGTCCACCTGTAATGCCAGCTTCAGAAGTCAGAGACAGAGGATGCCCAGAGTAAACTATTGAGCAAGACTAGCCATATCGGTAATCTCCATGTTTAATGTGGAGACACCTGTCTCATTGGATAAAATGGAAGAGAGACCAAGGATGATTGCTGGGATTAGAAATGTATATACCTCCTCAAACACACGTGTTCACACATGCATAACATCACACATATACATGAAAATGAAGTGAGTAAGGGCTGTAGTATTGGTCTTAGAGCCAAACTGAAATCATACCAAGCTCAACTGATCAAGCTAAGATCTGGAACTGGTTAATTTCTCAAGGCTTACAAGGCACAATTATGGATTTCTGACCCTAGCCTAGCCATTTTCCAGTAATCAATGATGCTTTCCAGGAATATTTCTGTTCAAATAATCAAAATTTCCAAGCTTTTCCAAATTCTGGCTTTGTAGTTAAACAGCTTTTCAAACACACAGTCTGTCTGTTTGAATTTTCTCCCCCATGTCTGGAGTCTGACTGCCAAGTTGGCTTTCTTTGAAGAATTTCCCCTGTCTGACTTGACATCATTTTGTTTATTTATGTTAGAGAACCCTCAAGCAAATACGTACCTGGTTTATATGTATGCGTGTGTGGGTGTGGGTATAGAACGGAGAGCCACAAATCATTAGAAACTGAATTCACTTACCAGATTCCTAGTCTTGGATCTCTTCAGAAATAGACCATACAAAGCACTGCTTGTAACTCTTGCTAGAGTCAGTAAAGGGTAAGAGGGCAGAAACCAGTCTAAGGGATTCAAGAACATTGGAGTATGTAGATGTGATAAAAATTTGAAGGCTTTATAGTGCATGATACTTTCAAAAGTTTATATTTAAAACCAAGTTTAAAAAATTCTGTGTGAACCACTCTTAGTCATCGAGGTCACGCTCTGTTCTTTCTACCGAATTGTCTGCCGCCCGTGAGCTTTAACCCATTAATCAATGAAAGCAGTCATCAGATGATGTAGACAGATCTGATGGCAAGTTTGGGAGTACAGAAGCAACTTAATGATGAAGAAGTGGTAATAGCAGCAGAGAACATGAAAGAGGTTAGACTAAAAGGCTTTGGGATCAGAATTTACTGTACATTAGAGAGGTTTGTTGTTGTTTCCTTTAGAAAAAATATGAGAGTTTAATTTATGCTTCTTGACAATACTTGTGTTTAGCTAAAACTGAGAACAGATTTTCAATGGAGTCCTAAATGGACTAATTTAGATAAAACAGCAGAACTGGTCCATTCTAGAGTCTATATAAAGCAATTATACAGAAGAAAACAAGGCCCCATAAACATTTTTTATTATAGATGTTGCTTGAATTCTAATTGGTCTTAATAATAAAAACCCAGAATCAGATATTAGGGGGTGAATGCTGAAAGATCAGAGAAGCAAAGCAGCTAGCCACTAGTTCTTATCTCTAAGAAATTCTAAGACCTAATAGGGCATCCTGACTCTGCAAGTCCTCAGACTGAATGCTCTCTCTATGAAACATTAGATCACTGAATTCTGAGCTTGTATCTCCTCTCATCTTATACTCCTCTCTCTTCCCACCCATATCACTTCCTGTCTCCATCTCCTTAGTGCTGGGATTAAAAAGTGTGAGTCACCACACCTTTTAGACTTAACCAGTTTCCTGTAGTCCAGGGTGACCTTGAACTCACAGCCTCTGTCTACCTCTGTTTGCTGAATGCTGGGATTAAAGGATTAAAGGTATAAGGGCCTTCTTTGACTGCCCTCTGGCTAACTAGTGTGTCTAGCTCTATGATCTGATCTTCAAGCAAGCTTTATCTGTTAAAGCACAAAGAAAATATCACCACAAGATGTGATGTGGGATTTCCCTCTGTATGCTGTGAATACCRTTGGTTAATAAAGAAACTGGCTTGGCCTGATAGGGTAGAATACAGCTAGGCAGGGAAATCCAAAATGAATGCTGGGAGAAAGAAGGGCAGGGTCAGAGAGAAGCATGGAGCCCTGCCAAAGACAGATGCCAGAATTTTAACTGTAAACCACAGCCTCATGGCAATATTTAGATTAAGGGGGATGGGTTAAATTATGATATAAGAGATAGCCAATAAGAAGTTAGAATTACAGATACACAATAGGACAGATTGATACATATAAGACCTCTAAATGAGACATGGTGTGTTTAAAAAAATGTATGTAGGTTTGGGAGAGAGAAGAAAAAGTAAAGAGACAGTAAATATAATATAAAAGAGTACAGACAGTCATAGATTAGAGGAGTAAAGATAATAAAATAAATATTAGAGTTGTATAAAAAGTAATAGAGTAAGAAAAATAAGCCATGTAAAGACGGAATATACATAGAGAGTCTGGATTATGTATATTATTGTGTTTTCTTTGAATTTTTTGACTGTGAAGGAGCTAAGTAACCAATATATATACTTTAAAGGTATCTTGTCTTTAAAATTTGGGTCTATGGATATGTTGCTTTGGAAAAGAGGTTGTTCTTTTGTTTCCATAGAAGATGAGAACCTGTGGATTTCTTTCAGACTAGTGTGGTTTGATGGACCAAAATCCCCTGAAAGGTCACCATGAACAGCCCCCAAAATTACTTTGCCTAATAAACAGCAGGAAGCATTTTGGAGAGAACTATGCCCAGTTCCCCAAATATTGTTTGTAAATATTTCTTTATAATTAAAAGGGGATATGCTATATAGATTTGCATTGGTATGGATCTTGGTTTATTGATACAAATTTAAGATCAATTTTGTTATACTGTATATATGTACTTCTGATCTTGATTAAGGTATTGTGTTTTTCCAGAAATATGGGTTAATAGATAATCATCTATAATAGTCAAGCTTGTAGTCATGTTAGTTAGATATATAAAGTTATATTTCAGTTAGTTAGGCATTCTTCAAACCTTTCAAAGACTACAGAATATGGCATTTAAAATGTTTAAGAACTTAGGACTTTTCATGACAATGAGACACATCTGTTCCTGGGAGCACTAATTACTTCAAGAGGAAGATGGGCACTAAAGAGGCTCCTTATGGTGTTGGTTAGCCATTTGGGCATTTCCCTGATGACAAAGAATGTTGAACAATCCTTTAAGAGCTTCTCAGGCACCTGAGTTTCCTTTTCTGAGAATTTTATGTTTAGATCTCTACCCCACTTACTAATTGAATTATTTCTTTCCTTAATATCTAGTTTTTTTTTAAAGATATCTAGTTGTTTTTGAGTTTCTATAGAATGTTAAGTTAGGAAAGAAAATTTCCTATTCCCTAAGCAGCCACTTATCCTAATGATGGTTCCCTTTCCAGTAGATAAGCTTTTCAGTTTCATGAGGTCCTGTTTATTAATTATTGATCTTAGTGTGTGTGCTATCAGTTTTCTATTCAGAAAGTCTTTTCCTGTTCCAATGAGTTCAAAGATATTTCTCACATTCTCTTCTATCTTATTCAGTATATCTGGTTTTATGTTGAGGTTTTTGATAGATTTGGAGTTGGATTTTGTGAAGGGTAATAAGTATGGATTGATTTGTATTCTTCTACATAGAGTCATACCATTTGATCAGTATCATTTGTTGAAGGTGCTATCTTTCCCCCCAATATGTATTACTGGTGTCTTTATTAAATATCAGTGGTCTATATGTGTGTGATCTCATTTATGGGTCTTTAATGCTATTCCATTGATCAATGTTTGATTTTGTACCAATATCAGGTGGTTTTTATTACTATAACTCCATAGTACCATTGAGGATGGTGATATTTCCAGCAGACCTTTTATCATTCAGGAGTGCTTTAACTAATCTGGGTTTTTATGTTTCTGTATGAAGCTAAAACTTGTCCAATTGAGATCTGGGATGAATCTTGTTGGAATTTTGATGGGTATTATATTAAATCTTTAGATTGCTTTTGGTAGGATAGCCATTTTGATGTATAAATCCTACCAATCCATGAACTCAGATCTTTCTGTCTTCTGATACCTTCAATATCTTTCCTCAGTCCAAGCACACAGCTTTAATCTTTTGTTTTTATACAGGATATAGGGTGTTATTTAAATTTTCTTGTATCTGTTTAGACTTACTTTGTGACTGAGTATGTGGTCGATTCTGGAAAAGATTTGGTGATATGCTGAGAAGAAGGTATATTCTTTTGTGTTTTGGTGAAATGTTCTGTAAATATTTGTTGAGTTCATTTGGTATATGATGGTAGTTAGCTCCAGCATTTATTTGTTTAGATCATCTCCTTATTGTTGATGTAGGATGATGAAATCATCCACTTCAACTGTATGAGAGTCAATATGTTATTTAAGCTATAGTATCATTTCTTTTATGAACTTGGAAGCCCTTTAATTTGGGGATGTTAAGAATTTCAATATCCTTTTGACGAATCTTTCCTTTGAGTATGCTGTGTTTTTACCTATGTCTTCTGATTAATTTTGTTTTTAAGTCTATTTTCTCATATATTAAAATGTCTATACTGACTTACTTCTTGGTCATTTGCTTGGAACATTCTTTTCTGTTCTTTTACCACAAAGTGATATTTATCCTTGAGTAGAAGAATGGATCTTTTTTCTAATTTATTCTGTTAGTCTGTGTCTTTTCATTGGGGGAAATTGAGATCATTGATGTTGAGATTTATTAGTGATCTCTTTGTTGACTGCTGTTATTTTGTTGTTGTTGAGTGACTTTTTTCCCCCTCGTCTGATGTGTTGGTCTGTTATTAATTCCTTGTGTTTTCTTGGATGTGAATAATCTTTTCAGGTTTCTGTTTTCTTTCTTGTGCTTCTTGTAAGGCTAAATTTGTAGATGGATATTGCTCAAATTTCACTTGTCATGGGATGTTTTTCTTTCTCTGTATATTATTGGAAGTTTTGCTGTGGATTGTAGTAGTCTAGGTTGCTATATATGATCTCTTAGAGTTTGTAAAACATCTGTCTATTCCCTTATGGTTTTTAGTGTCTTCATTGAAATGTTATTTTGAGAAGTATGCTTTTATATGTTATTTGATCTTTTCCTTTCTGCTTTTAACCTTTCTTTCTTCTATATGGTTAATGTTTTGATTTTTATCTAACATGAGGAATTTCTTTCCTGATTCAGTCTATTTGGTGTCTGTATGTTTCTTGTACCTTAATAGGTGCTTCCTTCTTTAGGTTAAGGAAATTATCTTCTATGATTTTGTTGAAAATATTTTCTGTACTCTTTCCCTGGGTTTCTTTGCCTTCCTCTATTCCTATTATTCATAGATTTGGTCTTTTCATAGTTTTCAAGATTCCCTGAATGTTTTGTGCTTGAATTACTTTATGGCTCATTTTTTTTAAATTTAACATTTTCTTTGACTAACCAAGCATCCATTTCTTTTATCATGTCTTAAATCTCTGAAATTATCTCTTTCAACTCATGTATTCTGTTGGTGATATTTGGCTTTTAGGTTCTGGTTCAAGTTCCTAAGTTTTTCATTTCCATATTTCTCTCAATTTGGGTTTGCTTTATTAATTATATTTTCACTTGCATGTCTTTAACTCTTTTCTTCATCTCATTCCACCCTTTGTGTCTTCATGCATTAAATTTATGGATTTATTCATATCTTATGTATGAACTTCTAACATATTCATAATAGCTATTGAAGACCTTACTTTGAGCTTCAACTCACTGAGTAGGGTTACTGGACTCTGTTGGAGACATACTGTCCTGGTTGTTATTATTTGTGTTTTAATGCTGATGTCTAGGCATCTGTGTTTTGGATGACTATATTTCTGTGTGATGATACCTTGTCTTGTGTGTGTTGGATGTGTGTTTTGTTCCTTGGATTCTGTTGCCATCTCTGGTTCTTAGTAGAGTGTGGTGGCTGTGACTTCCCTTTTATGGTATGTTTCTGAGATCCTACCAGATGTGGCCGATGAGGGTTCCATGTAGAATGTGTTTCCTGGAATTGGGAGCTGCCATTTATGAACTGGGATAGACTAGAGGCATGGAGGGCTGAGGGCTCCACAGTAAGAGGAGAGCAGCTTACACTACCAAGATCTTCTTAGTCTCCTGAGAATGGGGGCAGAGAACAAGGAGAGGCCACAGCAGGTTTTCTGCTACAGAGCTGAGGATGAGATTAGGGGATTGGATTTGGAGAAAAGGGAGTGAGAGTAGGTATTTCTAATGTTTCCTTGGCCAGCATAGCTTATAAGGTCCCAGGGAATACCTGAAGAATTTGACAGCTGAGACAAAGGGATGATGTGGAGAATATGGCTGTAGGAAAATATCATCACTAAAAAATGTTAAAGAATATTTTTCTGCTGATGCTATAAGGCTTTCAACCACCACTAATTTACTCAACAACGCCTTCCACCTTTATGGATTGCAGAGAGAGTGAGAAACCATCTCCCCCAGGGAGGAGCCCTCTAGCTGATTATCAATATCATTTGGTCAGTCCTGAAAATCATATAAGTAACACAGTTGCATTTATATGCTTGAGAAAATTTATATAACAACAATGGAAAAGTGGCATGGATTCAAGATACTGCAAGGGGAGAAGAACATGGGAGGGGTTGGAGGAAGAAAGTGAAGCGGAAAATAATATAATTATATTATAAACTCAAAAAATAAAAATATTAAATAAAACAATCAGATTGAACCGACAGATACAGCTTCTTTCATTGATGGAGATCTTCCTGAATGAACATATTATTTTGTGTGTTTGCACTTTCATGTAGTTTCATACTTAAAGTTCTTGAGAATAGGGCCTTGTCCTTTCATCCTCTGAAATACTCAGAGCAAGTACTCTATAAACATGGCAGAAAGAACAGATGGAATATATCATAAACATGGAGATGACCTGATATTTAAGGAAATGAAACCTCAGATCTGAAACTCTAGATTCTTCCTGATAGTCTGGGGGCATTACAATAGGGACACTCATTTTATAGGGATTATTTCATTCAGATAAAACAAAGAGACAAAACTCTCCACTATGCATCTCCTTGAGTAATTGCAGGCAAGCTGGGGCTTGCTCATCTTTCTCAATTCTCTCGACAACTGACATTGATTGGAAATGTTGGTAGGCTTCAGGTGCAGGCAGAAGTAGTATTGGGAGGTGAAGAAACCCGATGCCATGCATTGACTGTGCAGCTTACTTACTGTGTATGGTCAACATAATTAAAAATTAATCTCCACTGCCCTACACTACATACATCTAAACTGAGTATGAGTAGAATCTGTGAGTACAGTTGATTACTATTATAATTAGGTATTAAGCCTTTGACTTTTGGTTAACTCATGAAGAAATTATTTTGACTGCCTCTGACTTGATCTGAGGAGTCTTAGAAAAACAAGAGAAAAAGAGAGAGAGAGAGAGAGAGAGAGAGAGAGAGAGAGAGAGAGA
>LOEQ01007384.1:0-16040 GCA_001685075.1 Bramus lutescens | reverse complement strand
AGAGAGAGAGAGAGAGAGAGATCCTGAGGGCCTAGGAGAGCATTACAGTTAAGTGTCTGGGAAAGGCCTGAAACAAAGGCTATGTGTGACTTCAAGTAGAGAGAAGCCCCATGTACCAGCTGTTGAGAAATCTCAGTAGTACAACCACAAGCAAATTAATCCTATGAATAACCATGGAGCTCGTAAAAGTCAACTGCAAGCCTCACATAAAATTTACAGTTCTGGCTGACACTTGGATTGCAGCACAGTGAGACCCTGAACAGAAGATGCGAAGAGCTTATACCCAGACTTGTGACCCACAGTCACTGTGAAATAATAAATCTGGGTTCGTTCAAAGTCGGAAAGTGTTATGGAGCAAGAACACAGCCACAAGCAATGAAATAACTGAGTGAATTCAGGGGAAGTTTTCCTTTCTCTGAACCTGATTTTCCTCACTGGTGAAGCAAGGATGAGGATACGCAAATTTCTTTGTGGGCTGTTGAGTCTATTGGGATAATACATGCTGAGATTTTAGAGCTACGCAGTGTAGATTAAGTACCCTTTCCTACACCCCAGCCCCACATACCCACTGGGCAATGGCTCTTCTTGAATGTATTCTCCTAGTTGCCTGGCCCTAATATGGCTCAGAGTTTCAGGCTGCCTTAGGTGTCCCTTGCTCAGCAACCCATCCCAGGGTCAGTGTTCTGATGAAAATTCCCATTGTAATGCATAACCACGAGGCATCCAGAGTGAAATTGCTCTGGGAGCTTTTGTGTGATTAACATTTCAGCTGTTTATGGAGTCTTTGCCCTATCATTTCCTATTTTTAAAAATTAATGTGCTGGTTTCTTTATTATTAAAAACCAAAATTGGGAAGTACAGCTGGAGCAGAGGAACTCATTCTGTGTGATCCAATAAAAATGTCTTGAGTAGGTCACAGATTTAGAAGACCCTTTTCTTGCAGGTTCTATGATTCTTCTACCTTTCTTTGTCACTCCTCCTTGGCCCCAAGTTGCTTATGCCCTGTTCCTCCTGCCTTTACTTTTCAAGGCGTTGAGAGAATCCTAAATGACAGCATTATGACTTTGTAACTATGTCAATACTACAGCATGTAGCAGGATTCTTAAATCAACGCAATCAGAATCTGGCTTTAGTGTGAGAGAGCGTCACAGAACCTATTCCTTAACTGATGAGGCACAGCTACTAGTATCCAGCCTGTCTCTGAAAAAAAGTCCACACTCCTATTCTTTTAAAGAAATAATTTGAATCCACTGATTTCATTTTTCATGTGTAGCCTTCTAAAAATTGATCTTTGGATACGATCATCAAATTCTCTCGTCTTAGAGGCCTACTTCTATGTAGGTGTCATGATGGGCCCTGACATCTATGGTACTGTCACACATTGAATTTTCTCCAGGGGATTTAAACCTTCTTAAGCCATACAGAAGGCTCCAGTGTAATAAGCCAGGTGGTGGTGGTGGTGCACGCCTTTAATCCCAGGACTTGGGAGGTAGTGGCAGGTAGTGAGTTCAAGGCCAGCCTGGTCTACAAGTGCTAGATCCAGGACAGGCTCCAAAGCTACAGAAAACCAATAAAGAGAGAGAGAGAGAGAGAGAGAGAAAGGATTTTGTGTAGATTTAAGTGTCAAAAACATCTCAAGTACAAGAACTATGCAGTGCCGGAAATTCTATTCTTTAAGGATCATTGAGAAAACTATAGATTTTCACATATTTCAGATGGATTTACTGATTAACTACTTGATAATAATGATTACCCATTACTCTCCCTCTGTCAGTTACTTCTCTATAGCTGGAACAAAACACCATGAACAAAGTAACTTACAAAAGAAAGCTTTTAGCTAGGTGACTTAGAGTTCATGATGATGGAGGTAGGAACAGGTGAGAGCTTATATCTTGATCTGCAAGTAGGAAACGAAAAGAGACAGACACAGTGAAAACGATATGAGTCTTTTGAAATCTCAGATCTCACCCTTCTCCAACAAGAGCACACCTCCAAATCCTTCCCCCAAATTTCCACCATTTTAAGACCAAATATTCTAGCATATGAAGATATGGGAGATAGCATCTTATTTTGTTTATTGTTCTTACTCCCTTCTTATTTCCTTTATTTTATTTTTTCAAAAAAAGAGAAACCAAACTATCTTCTTTCATTTTACATACCAATCCCAGTTCCCACTCTTTCCCCTCCTCCCGTTCCCTCCACCTCCCCCCCACCCCCCATCTACTCCTCAGAGAGGGTATGGCACATTGCTTTGGGGAAGGTGCAAAGTCCTCCCTATTATATCTAGGCCTAGCAAGACAACCACCTAAAGAGAATGGGTTCCCATACTACTGTCACCCACATTCAGAGGGACTAGTTTGAAGCTATGCTGGTTCCTTCCCTGTCTGGCTGGGGTTGGTGAGCTCCCATTAGGGGGGCAGTATCCTTTAAACCAGCATACCATCCTAATTTCTGAAATTTCTGATGAGTGACATAGATAAAATTTCCCATTTGGGGCCTGATGTAATGTAAAATAAAGGGATTCTATCTTAAACCATAATCAACCTTAGACTGTTGTGCGGCTCAGTTTGATGAAGAATCTACTGTGTAAACAATTAACAGAGCAGACCTGAGGTTTTGTCCTTGGAAAGTCTTTGCTGCAAAATTTGGTCTTGTCTAATTTGAGGGATCTTAATGAATGAAGTTATAATTATAATGAACAGATATAAAGTGGCTCCTAATTTTGAGAATGACTCACCATGCACTATTTGTACAACAGTGTCATTCATGACAACATGGTGACTCCTTCTTTCTTTGTGTAACTGCAGAGATTTGGTGTATGCTAAGTGGTAGATTTTTTATAGCCATTTGTATTGGTTACTTTTCTTCTCATGACAAAATTCCTCAGAAAACACACTTAAGAAAATAGAGATTTATTTTGGCTTACAGTTTTGAAGGGATTCACGTTTATTGTGGCAGGCAATGACATTGTGGTAGGATTGTGAGGTGGCTATTTGCATCACATCTGCAGTCAAGAAATAGAGAAATATGAATGCCAATCTTCAATTATTTTTTAAATTGTGATATGATTGCATAATCTGTTTGCATTCTCTCTTCTCCTACCCTACCCCAGCTGTGTATCTGCTATGCTCTGTCTCAAGTTCATGGCCTCTTTAATTGTTGATATACACACACAAACATACACACACACACACACACTCCACTCTCTTAAATATATAAATACAATCTATTCAGTCTGTATAATGTTACTTCTATGTATAGATATTTTTGAAATAATCACTTGGTATTAGATAACCTATTGGGGAGGTATCTTGAGAGCCTTCTTGTGCCCCAAAGCAAATGTATTTGTTTTTGGAAAGAACTCCCTGCCACCACGATTGCCTCCGCTTTAGAGAACTCAACTTCAGAAACTAACTTAAAAAACTATTATCCACTAGAAAATAAGCAAATAAAATGGCATGCCTCTTTATATTTCTGGCTCTTCTGAGATGTCAGCTGTTTTCTCTTTAATTTCCCACCTTGGTTCTTACTCTTCTTTTTCTCTCATTCTGTGTGTCTAGTTTACACCTTGAGCTGTGAATGTCTTGACAGCGATGATGAAATAAACAAGTTAATATAAAAAGTCGTTAGCGTATGAATATATAACCATACATTTAAATCTTTATTTTTATTTATTTACTTACTTTATTTTTTCAAGACAGGGTTTCTCTGTGAAGCCCTGGGCACTCTATTTTTAAGAATTTCACACACATATAAAATGAAATATGGTCATATCTGCTACCCATTCCTCCAGCTTTCCCGTAGTTCTTTCAGCATGTCCCCCTCCCAACTTCATATCTTTTATTTTAAAACCTTTATTTTTACTTTTATGTTTATAGGTGTTTTGCCTGTGTGTATGTGCACCATATGCATACACTGCTTTCAAAAGTGTGAGAAAGATATCAGATACCCAGAGGCTGGAGTTACAGATAATGGTTAGCCACCATGTAGGTGCAGGAAATCAAAACCGAGTACCCTGGAAGAGTAACTGCTCATCTATCTAGTTCCATGTCTTTTAAGAAGCCCACTAAGTTCAGTGAGTGTCAGTATATGCATGGGTATGGACCAATTCACTATAATATGGAAGCCCCAGCAGTGACCACATCCTGAACAAAGAAGTGATTCTTTCTAGAAACTATCCACTGCCAGTAGCTCCTCAATGAGTAGAGACTAAAAGATCATCTTTCCCATCTATTTCAGGATGTGGGTTTGCTTGAACTTGAACAGGTCTTGTACAGATCGCCCCAGTTTTTATTAGTTCACGAGTATGGCACTACACTTACATTTAGAAATTTTGTCTTTTTGCTAGAAGGACATTGCTAGTACTTTTGTTCCTTAAAATTTTAAACAACATATTGGGGTCAAATATTACCTGACTACCTCAAAGTTACAGGAAGACTTAAATGAGATAGTTTCGTGCAATAATTTTAAAAAAAGAACAACATGCAGTTGTTGAAATATTATTCTGATAGAGCACTGGAAAAAATGGGCTGTAAAATTAGTAGATTATCTTGAGATGCAAGTATATTCTCTCTTCATTTAGAAGGTGATGAGTAAAATTATACAGATTCTTTTAAAAAGCATTTTCTCTTTTCAATGTGTGAGTGTTTTACTTGTATGTGTGTATGTGTGCCATGTGTGTACCTGGTGATGAGAGAGGACAGAAGATGCTATTGGATCCCCTGAACTGAAATTCTAGATGGTTATGAGTTGCCATGTGAGTATTGGAAACCAAACCAGAATTCTCTGTAGCAGTGGCAAGTGTTCTTACCCACTGACCCATCTTACCAGGACCAAGAAAAGATGGTTATTTTTTTTCTTTACTTAGGTAAAGGTTGGATTTGATTGTAGTATCAATCACTCTAAAGGAAGGTAGTTTGACTGTGTTGAGTTATAGCCCAAACAAGCTCCAGAACCCCTGACTCTTGGATATGCTGATGGTTCCTGCTGTGTGGACAGTAGGGCCTTCAGAGGGGCTTATAGGTCAATTTTGGATTAAGGAGTTTTCATCCATTTATGGGTACAGTGGGGCAAGGTTTCAACCTTCCTTCTGATTTCATCAACATTTGATATGATTGCATCAAGCCTGCAGGGCGCGGGTATGCCCCTGCTCCTGGGGTTCATCTTGAGGACAGTTTCTGGTCAGCTAACTAAAAACATTCTGTTTGTTCCTGTGCTCCCTCTGCCCTGCCTGGTGATTAGCTGTAGGGCATTGTTTGCTTCATCTTTGGTGTGGTAATTTCCCACCTGCCTGGGTGGAAGTCCTTGTGCAGCAGTGAGGTATATAAGGATTTCCCCAAGGTTGAATAAATGGCATTCGGCTGATCTCCTTTCGAATGACCCAGGTCTCTTGTGTTTTCTTTCAATCTCCAGGCCCTTGCCCGACTCGTGTACAGTACAGTGGCACGCGAACTGTACTGAGGGGTAACACAGAATCGGGTGTTATACTAGCCAACACATTATTGTTTCCAGATTTAACCTAATTTCAGAGATTTTTCTCATATACCTATTCCAATAAAGAAGCCACATCTTCTAATGGTACTAGCCCCTGTGGGAGACATTTTCTTTCAAATCACCACAGTGAGTTTCTCATAGAAGATAGTCTTGGCTAACCTCTCTGAAAGTTCTGTTACTTCTGGAAAATTCTGTTTGGGTGGAGTTGTTCACTACCTCTGGCTCTTAAATTTTTATGCCTCCTCTTTCTCATAGATCCTGGAAAGAACCTTAGGGATACCTCACTTCTGGATGAGTGCTCCAAAGTCTTTCACTTTCTTATATTGTCTAGTTGTGGGTCTCTGCTAATCAACATATAGAGCAACAGGAAGCTTTTCTGATGAGGGTTCAGCAATGCACTGTTCTATGGATATATTGATTTATCATTAGAAATCGTTTTATTATTATCATCCTATAGTAGAATAATTGTGGTAGAAATGCCCCTCAAGCCCTTTAACTAATCTCAGATTTTGGGATTAATTTAAAAGTATGAGGTATGGGTTCTATTCCATTCAGTAGGTTTTAATTCCAAACAAAAGGTGGTTGATACACTGAACCTCATAGAAGAGAAAGTGGGAAGTAAACTTGAATGCACTAGCACAGGAGACAACTTCCTAAATACAACCCCATTAGAACAGACACTGACAGAAACAATAAATAAATGAGACCTCCTGAAACTGAGAAGCTTTGGTAAACAAAAAAGATAAAGTCAATAAGACAAAATGGCAACCTACAAATTGGGAAAAGATCTTCACCACCCCCACATGGGACAGAGGGCAGATCTCCAAAATATACAAAGAATTCAAGTAATTGGTCATCAAGTAATCCAATAAAAATGGGGTACAGACCTAAACAGAGAACTCTAGATAGAGGAATCTAAAATGGCTGAAAAACACTTAAGGAAATGCTCAACATCCTTAGTCATCAGAGAAACACAAATCAAAACAATTCTGAGATCCCATCTTATACCTGTAAGAACGGCCAAGATCAAAAACACTGATGGCAATTTATGCTGGAGAGATTGTGGAGTAAAGGGAACACTATTGCATTGCTGGTGGGAGTGCAAATTGGTACAACCACTTTATCAGTTATCAGATATCAGTATGGCGATTTCTCAGAATATTAGAAAACAATCTTTCTTAAGACCAAGCATTACCACTTTTGGATATATACCCAAAGGATGCTCAATTGTACCACAAGAACATATGCACAACTATGTTCACAGCAACATTGTTTGTTATAGCCAGAACCTGGAAACAACCTAAATGCCCCTTTATCAAAGAATGGGTAAGGAAAATGTGGTACATTTACACACTGGAGTACTACACAGCAGAAAAAACCAACGACATCTTGAAATTTGCAGGCAAATGGATGGATCTAGAATACATTATATTGAGTGAGGTAACCCAGACCTGGAAAGACAAATATCATATGTACTCACTCATAAGTGGCTTTTAGACATAAAGCAAAGAAAAACCAGCCTAAAACTACAATCCCAGAGAACCTAGACAAAAATGAAGACCCCAAGAGAGACATACATGGACCTAAACTATATGGGACATAGAAAAAGACAAGATCTCCTGAGTAAATTAGGAGCATGGGCACCATGAGAGAAGGAAGAAGGGAAGGGGAGAAGAAGGGAGAGCAGTGGAGAAAAATATATACCTCAATAAAAACAATTTAAAAAAAGAAAATACAAAGGTAGTTGGTTTCTTCTATAACATATACCTCTATTTCACCAATGGATGATGTATCTTGCAGGCAGGTAAAGATTATATCTACAGATTTGATGTTTCAGTTATTTTTGTCATGTGCATTATAATAAAAACCTAACTCTAAAAAATCTTACATTTATTAGCAAATTCAAAAATCATTGGTCCTAAACATGATAGAAAATTTGAGCTAAAAGGTGGGCAAAACTTAACACAAAATTATGGCCCAAGTTATCTCATGCACAGTCCCATAACTCCTGTTCCACGTGGAATTACACAGATTTCCTGAAAAAAAATTGTGTTCAATATGTACAGATGAAACTATTACTCTGTCTCTTCATGGGAGCCCCCACCCCTTCTTCATTTGTGAGTGTGCTAATGAATTCTCACAATCCTCTAGGTAAGAGGTATCAACCAGGATTAATGAAGAATTGAATGTATGGTTTTATTACCATTTATATCTTTGTTGCTTGGTTTTGAATATTCCAAATAAAGAATCAGCTCTATTTTGCTAACACAAGGCTAAGACAGTCCTTTACCTCCTTTACATATTTAATTTGCAGAATACATAAGTCTTTCTCTATAATCACAGACTTTCTAACACATACAAATACACACATACTCAACAATTCACTCAGACAAACACACACACAAATACGCACTCTATCTTCACATTCACATATACTCACACTTTCTTATACTACTTCATACTCAGACAACCACATATTCACACACAAAAATATAAGCAACATGTTCCAATATTCTCGCATATACACATTCCCACATATGCACTCACACATGCCATAAAATTCATTCACACGTGTACCTTCTCATGCACACACACTCCATTCATTCACATATGAGCACAAATCTTAGTCAGGGGTGAAGCTTCTGATTGAGCACAAGCTCTATTTCTCCATATTCAATAACATAATTATGTGATGTCTTCAACAATAGGAGTTTACTATCAGGTTGTGTAGGGCAACCAACAGCCCTGGTAATAGCCTGTAATGTTTGGGGGAGATATATGGCACCCCTTTAGCTAACGACTCAAAATAATTAAATCATTTCTGATGCTAATCTTTTTATTTGGTAACAAATGATATCCAGTTGGAGCATTCTCTCTCCTATTATAAAGTTACTGCTTTTAAATTACATTTGTATATGTATATATTTTAGGAAGATTGTACAATATAAGAGTCCCATATGGCTTTTCAAAAGACTTTAGTGTTAATCATCCTTCCCTATTTCTCCTCCTCTACCCTGCACTCCCATCACCCCCTTAATCCTTCTTTTCTATTTTATTTATTTTTAACATTATATTTTATATTCTCCCTTCCTTGGATGATCTTCTTCTCTTCTCTGGTTCTGTCTGCAGACACTCTAAATAAAAATACATATACCAAAAGCATAAAGCTACCACCTACATGTAGGAGAAAACAGGCAATGTTTGTCTATCTATGTCTGGATTATCTCATTCAGGATGTTTTTTTCTAGCTCCATTCATTTACCTTAAAATTTTATAATTGAATTTTTCTTAACAGCTGAAATGATATTCCATTTTCTAAATGTACAAAATTTTCATTATCCATTCATTCAGGAAATGGACATCCAGGCTGTGTCCAACTTCTGGCTACCATAAATAGAACAGCAGTGGACATGGATGAGTAAGTATCTCCATAGTGAGACTTTGTGTAGATTTCAAAAGTGGAGTAGCTGAATCTTGAGGGAAACCTAAACACAGCTTCCTGAGGAACAGCCATACTGATATCTAGGTTGGCTGTACCTTTCTGCACTCCTAGCAGCAATGAATAAGTATTCCCCTTTCCATGAATCCTTGCTTGCATCTGCTGTCTTTATTTATTTTATTGATTTTGGCCATTCTGTTTGAAGTAAGATGAAATATCAAAGAAGTTTTAATTTACATTCCCCTAATGGCTTAAGATCCTGAACATTTTAAGTGTTTATCAGCCATTTGTGTTTCATCCTTTGAGAACTCTCTTTAATTCTGTACCTGTCTTAGTTCAGGGTTTATTTCACTCACAATTACATGTAACTGTTCATCATCAAAATCAGTGAGGGAAGAAACCTAGAGGCAGCAGCTGATGCAGATGCTGCAGAGGCATTCTGATTACTGGTTTGCTTCCCATTGCTTGCTCAGCCTGCTTTCTTATAGAATGGGACCACCAGTCAGCTTGACCGGGACCACTTTGTCTTAGTTAAGGTTTCTATTGCTATGAGGAAACACCATGACCATGGCAACTCTTATGAATGAAAGCCTTTACTAGAGGTAGCAACTTTCAGTTTCGAGGTTCAGTCCACTATCATCATGGTGGGAAGCATGGTGATATGAAGGCTGACACGGTGCTGGAGTAGTAACTGAGAATCCTAAATCTAGCAGGCAACAAGAAGTTGACTGAGGTACTGGACAGCATCCAGAGCTGCTGAATACCTCAAGGTCTAGCCTTTCATTGACACACTTCCTCCAACAAGGCCATATCCCTTTCAACAAAGCCACATCTCCTAATAGTGACACTTCCTATGAGATTACGGGGTATGAATTACATTCAAACTGCCACATTCCAATCCCTGGCCTCTGTAAGCTTTTAACAGTATCGTAATTCAAACTGCCTTTAGTCCAACTTCAAAAGTTCCTATAGTCCATTACAGTCTTAACAAAGTTTTAAAGCCCAAAATTCATGCGATTCATGCAGTCTCTTAATTGTAATCACCAAAGCAAGACTAAAAAGCAGCTCCAAACTGTGCACCCCCAAGTCCTATGTCAAAACACTCTTCAGATATCCAACTCCAGTCAGCTTTGTTGACTGTAGCACTCTCCTTTCCTTTGGGCTGGTTTCATTCCCTGTTATCAGCTCTCCTAGGCAGGCATTCTATGACTCTGGCATCTCTAACATCTTGGGTTCTCCAAGGCAATTCAGGCTTCAACTTCACAGCTTTATACAATGGCCTCTCTAGGCCTCCATTCAAGGACACCCTTGACATATGTCTGGCCTCACTGGCTTCATTCCATAACTCCTTTCTTCTATCCTTAATGCTCAATCCAGAACCATGTGACTGAAGTTGCCAAGTTTGACTGCTTACTGGGACTAGAATATGGTTCCTTTGTTTAATTACATATCCAGCAGCTTTCTGTCTTTCACTGCCTAAGTTTGGCTGTCTGGAAGCTGGATTTCTAGACCAGGCTGGCCTCAAACTCAGAGATCTGCTAGCCTCTGTCTTCTGAGTTCTGGGATGAAAGACATTCAAGGCCGCAGAGGGTTCTAAGCTTTTCCTTAGTTCCCTTTCACAGTTGGAAAAGTAGCTCTGTGGGATCTTGTCCTGAGGTCATCACTTCCTTTATTCTGTTTCTTAATCCATTTATCTCCCTGAACACAGGACTTATCTCTATCTCACTTCCTGGTGCTTTTTGCCCTCAAAATTTTACATTTTGTAATTTACCCTGCTCAGTTTGCTCCTTTTCATTATAAATCTTCACTAGAGTTACAATTAATAACCACAGGACAAAGTCTATACTAGGCTGTTTTGAAATTTCTTCTGCCATTGGAATTAATCCAAAATTCTTCACTTTATCCTCAGATAGACTCTTCAGACAAGACAAAAGGCACTCCCTTGCTTTACCAAAATATCATAAGACCAGTCTCTAGGCCACATATAAAAATTCTTCTCCTCCGAAACCTCTTGATCTCCACAGTTCAGCAAATCACATTGATCACCTCTGTCTTCCATGTTCCTACTAGTACGGCCCATTAGGCATTGCTTAAAGCATTTCACTGCTTTTCTAACCCAAGCTCTCAAAGTCCATATTCCTCCAAACAAGCACATGATCAGACCTATCACAGCAATACCCCGTCACTGGTACCAACTTCTGTCATAGTTAGGGGTTTCTATAGCTGTGAAGAGACACCATGACCATGGCAATTCCTATAAAGGAAAACACTCAATTGGTGTGGCTCACTTATAGTTTGAGAGGATCAGTACATTATCATCATGGTGGGGAGCATGGTGGCATGAGGGCAGAGATAGTGCTGGAGTAGTAGCTGAGAGTCCTTTAGCTTCTAAGTAATAAGAAAGTGACTGCGACACTAGGTGGTATCCTGAGCAAAAGAAACCTCAAAGTCCACCTCCATAGGGACATAGTCCCCCAACCCACTCCAACAAAGGCACACCTCCTAATAGTGCTACTCTCTCTGAGATTATGGGGGCCAATTACATTTCAACTATCACACACTTGTTTGAAGATGCTGTCCTTTCTCCCATGTACATATTTGGCTTCTTTGTGAAACTCCGTGTCCATAGGTGTGTGTGGAATTTTGTCTGGGATTTTAATTCTATTCCATTGATCAAAGTGTTTTTATGCCAAGGCCATACTGATTTTTTTATGACTATACCTCTGTGGCATAACTTAAAATCTGGGATGGTGATACCTCGGACAGTTCTTTTATTATTCAAGATTCTTTCAACTAGTATGTGGTGTGTGTGTTTTCATATGAAGTGGTATAGTATTTATATGGCTATTATTTCTTTTCTAAAGAAGAGAGAAACACCTCTTCTGTAAATGTAAGAAGCAGTTCTGATGTTGATAGCCTCTGCCATGAAAAATAACCTCATTTGAAAGAACACTTCATTAAACAGAGCAGTCAATCAGATAGGCCACATTTCATAACTAGTTGATTTACATGACCATCAATGTGTNTTCCCAGAATTCTTGTTGCCCCGCCTCTACTTCCTGCCTGGTCACCCTGCCTATTCTTCCTGGCAGACTACTGGTCAATCAGTGTTTTATTAAAAAGACAGGATAAAAGACCATTGCCCCACAGCAAATGTATCACACTGGCAACATTTGCATTTTTCCCTGACTTTTGTCACAGCTAATTTTGTTTGTAAAATTGGTTGCATTAAGAAACACCGAGTACATTGAACATATATACTTTGGAAATGTCTGAGAGGGTCTACAGACAGGATTAAGACTGGGGAAGATCCACCTTGAATGTGGGCAGCACAATAAAATACTTTGGGACCCCAGAATGAATTAAAGGGGGAAAGGAGCAGGCCAGCCAATCCTCAGAATTCTCCTTTCTCTGCTTCTTGTTTCATGGAGATGTGCAGAGTCCCGAGTACCTGCTTCCATCGAGATGGGACCCCTGCCACAAGGCATTATATGCAATAATGGATTATACATCTTCAAACAAAGATATCAAAATAAACATCTTCTTTAAATTGTTTTTTCCAGGTGTTTGGTCAGCATAGCTTAGTAATAACTAATGCAAGTTCCAACCATGCAAGGAAGGGCTCATAATAAATAACTCAAAAGAATGGACTCAACCAGTTCAGTCCAATTATACAAGACAAATCTCAGCATTTGTTGAGGGTCAGTTCAGGCTTTAACGTTCTCACTTCCAAAACCAACAATCATGCTTATGTTTGATTTAGTTAAAGATGGGATACCATTTTGTATTATTTTATATTTGACAAAAATACAAATATGTATATATAGAGAAATATTGAAGAAACACACAGAAAAAGGGTAAGTGGTAACCAAATAATTATTTCCCCATTGTTTTTCTGATCTTCTGAGTAATAACAGAGAACATAAATTTCAAATCTTTTCAAAGAGCATCAACTTTGAAATAAAAAAATATTTTAAGACCTAGTTAATTAGTGCTTTCTTTCATCAACACCTGTGTGTATGTGTGAGGATGCATGTGTGTGTTCATCTATAGCTGTGTGCATGAATGTGTAAGGGGATATGTGTGTTTGTGCTTTTGTGTGTATGCATTGCATGTGCATGTCTGTTTCTCTTTAAAAGAAATTTAAATGAGTATGACCTGAGAGACCCAGGCCCTAGAAAATCCCTGATCCATAGACCCCCCCAATCCCAAATGGCTAGAATCCAAGTCCCAACCCAGGAAAACACAACCTGAAAATGGGACAGGAGCCTTGGGAGTTGACGATTTGTCCCCAATCCTGGGTCCAAAGAAAAGCCCATGAACCCTGAAACTAGGACCAAAAGAACACCCTGAGTCCCTAGATTCAGGGCATACCAAAGAAATACCTCAAGATTAGGGTTAAAAAGACAGAAAGAACCAGAAAAAGAAACAACAGTTTGGCCCCCAAAATGGAACAATTTCTGCCTGACTGGAAACCAGCTAATCCCTGAGCAGAGAAAATGGGCCAATTAGAGCCTCAGGCAGTTATTGGCGCTTGGAAATTCCCCCTCAGGCCTGGAAAGCTCCCTTGTATCATGAAGGGAGCCAATCCCAAACCTGTAAGACTGGAATTGCCCCTCGTGCCATTAGGGCCAGTCAATCACAAGCCCTGAAACTTGAAACTTCTTGAGACTCTGACCCTATATAACCCCCCATTTTCATTGCTCTGAGTCTCTCTCCTGTGCTGTTCCAATTGCTGCTATTGTTGTTGCTACTGCCACTTCGAAGGGACAAAAGGACCCGAGTTAACTCACAAATAAAGACTCTTCGTTTTTTTTCATTGGAGTCAGTCTCATGGTGGTGATTTTGTGTTCAGAATTTGGGCATAACAGACCTACCACATAACTTACCAGAAGTAATGAAACAAAAGAGGGTAAAGTTTAGGTGAGCTCAGTAATAACTCAAGTCAGGATGTTGCTATGACCAAAGGCCAAGTCTGGAGTAAGGAGAACCTTCCTTATAGACTGGTACTTGGGAAAGTTGTCAAAATAGCTTGCAAAGGGTAAATATTATAACCCTAGCTGGTGGTGGTTCTAAAGCTCATTCCATCCTCTCAGCAAGAGTTCAGCTCTGCAAGACTCCCTAGGTAGATGTGCTGAGGTCATGTATTTTACCCATGATCTCCATTTAGAAGATATATGGTTTATAAGCTCCAATCCCCGATTTTCTTAATGAAAATGTACCTTCAGATGCTTGAAAAACCTACCTCCTTTTTCAGAGTGGAGGAAAATGAAATATGCCTTCATTATGGTTATCCAAGGAATATTAATTTTAATAAGCAATTCCTACCTGGAATTCCTAAAAATAGTCAGTGTAAGTAAAGAATGAAAGGAGGGGAGGAAGAAAGAAACAGGCAGGCCATAAGCTATTGTGAACTTGCTGACTGAATTACAAATTTTGTAAAGGTAACTTGATAACTAACATCATAATTACTGGCTGTAGGGTAGCCAAGGCATATTTCATCTCATTTTTATTGTAGACATGTATTTAGTTCAGGACCCTAGAGAACGTTTTGTAGATAAATGTTAAGGGTAAAGATATAGCCTTATATAAAAGACAGGCTTTCTATGAAGCAAGAGTCATGCTTAACCACATTTACAAGGAAAGTGATCATTGTAATTCATTTGAAAGGAAGCAATCTTAATTTATGACTTTTAAAAGAAATTCTATATTATACTACAGAGTATTTGATGTGTATCATAGCTAACATGTATGTGTCCATTTTTTTCAATTGAAGGCATTTGCCACAACTCAGCCTTAGTGAACTCTATTCTCAGCTGTATGTCAGAACATCACATATAGCTGTTGTCCAGTTATCAATCTGAGATCATTATTACACATTTATGAATCTTATTCATACGGAAAACACTACCCGTGCAACTTAATTAAGGAATTAAGGATTTCCCCATTTGAACTCCTACATTCTGTATGCATATTGCATCTCCCTCCCATACCCAATGAGCCCCACAGAGATACTAGGATTACAGATTCTTAGAAGAATAAATTTCCTAAGCTCTAAATCAGGATTGGGTAAGTGGCTTTGATTTACCTCTATCATGACTTTGATGGTTCAAATTGCATTGAGTCTGTTAAGATTTGGGCCTATTATTCATTGATAACTTTTGAAGCTATAATTGTAGGCATTTCTTGGTGTCAGGATAGTAAACTACAGGCTTTGTTTAACCCCTTTATTTCTAGAAAGCATGTCACTTTCTTTCCTGTGATCTACCAAAGCCAAGATTGTGATTGATTCAGAATTAGAGAGAATGCTTCATGGCCAGTTACACTAGATTCTGCTATTTTAATACAATGAAAGTACATAAACATTTTGGACATGTACAAATCATTACATAAGTAGATGAAAATTATTCATTTCTATGTCACTATGGCTTTCAGGTGGCTGCATTTCTTCATTTCTTGCGTACCCAATTCAGTTCCAATTTCCCATTCCAAGCCTAAAAACACAAACAGCACATTAATAACTGTACTAGCTTTGAAGTACCAGCTGTGATCTAAATGTTTTATCTAGAAAAAAACCCATTGAATGTTTATAAAAATCTAAGCAGGTTACTGTGCTGATCATCTCCATTTATGGACAGGAAAGCTAAAATAATGGCAGAATTATACATACTTCCCAAGATCCTTCCCAGCAGAGCCAAAGATCCATGCCTGGGCACGTTTTTCTCCAAGATTTATAATCATGTGCATTATTCTAAGCTGTCTAAACTAATGTAACTTTCAGCACAAATTTATTAAAATCTTTGGGTTAGCATTGGTATGTCCTGTCAGACAGGAGAAAGTATTTAAAATGGTTTCCTCACAGTGCTTCTTATCTGGTCTCACAGCAATACATACATGCAGTAAAATCTTACGTGTGCTACTAACATATACTGGCTGAATGTATCGTGACAACTACTATAATATTTAATAAAATATACATGAGCATCTTTAAAAAAATCTGTTTCTCAACAGAGAATACTGGAGGCTAATCAGCAATGTCCAACAGTGAATGAGAGAGCTGGGATTTGCACTTAGGTACCCTACACCTACAACATTTGCTTTAACCATT
>LOEQ01007383.1:34750-56791 GCA_001685075.1 Bramus lutescens | reverse complement strand
CTTAGCTAACTCTCACATCTTAATTAACCATTTTTAATAATCTTGTAGCACCACAAAGTTGTGGCTTACCGGTAAGACTCTAACCTACGTGTTTAATGAACTCCACGTAAAGCCTGAGAGAGCTTGGGAAGTAATTCTGGGAATGCGGGAGCCGGGCGGGACGAAAAGCAGGCCCACTCTCCCCTAACACTACAGAATGGCGCCCAACATGTGTTCCCCATTCAGTGTGTGTGTGTGTGTGTGTGTGTGTGTGTGGTCTAGAGCTCATGAATTTATTACAGAAATACATTCAGAAGCAAAGAGTACATTTTTAATTTCTGAGATTGGTACAGTACCATATTCATCTACACATATGCTAAAATTTGTGCAGCTTCTCCCTGGGAGAAAATTCCAGAATCAGCATGCAAAGTCATACCAGCTGCTGAAGAGGAAGCAGCCTGGGCCTGGAAACATGCTCTAACTGGGCAAGCATTAACTGATAAGATACTGTGAATGCAAGTCCACCATCCCAACCTGACACATCTGAATCCCATTTTTTTAAATGTGCTTTTTATTTTGGGCCCCAGACTAATCTGCATCTCCCAGGCCAGATTTAATTCTGGGTGGGAAGGAGAGAAGAAACGGGTCACTTCCCGACTAGCCCCTAGCCCTGGGCCTCTTAGTTGTTCTGTTTGGTTAAGAATGCAGGCATTGGAGCTACCTGAAGCACTGGAGTGTTCCAGATCAAACTACAGGGTAACACTTTATGAGCTTTTAAATATATATATATATGAGAAACCAAAAAAAAAAAAAACTTCAAATCAGTTCAGGTTTGGATGTGTGTGATTTACTTCTATTGGCAGCTAAAACTCATCTTGTACTTCGGAACATTTTGAAATTTGTCCCTGCAATGTTTTCAATTAGCTTTCTTGCATGTGTTGCATCGGGGGAAAAACAACATTTAGATTTAGAACTAAGGTACTCCCAGAGACAAATATGATTAATGGGATAATCTTGTAGATTACAATAGTTAGAGGCAGTTCCTGCCATTCCCTGTTCTCCAAGGACCGGCACTGCACATCGCCAATACAAACAGCTGCACATTTCTCAATACCATTATTATCTAAAGCAAGGCCACGTTCCGCATCTAAAATTCCTATACAATCCACATTTGGCCATCTACTATTGTGCAGCTTCGGTTCCCGAAGCTAAAGCCTCAAGCTCCGTGCGATGACTTGATAGGGTTTACAAACGGGCTTGATTTTCTAAAGAGCCATTAAAGGTTGCTTCCTGAGGAACGGAATAAAGAGGGCCCCAACAAGCAAAACAGCTTTTATACAGCATACTGAAAACATAAAGGGTAGCCCTGTCATCTGCCAGTCAGGTCCCCAGAGTCCCCCCAGGGGCAGGTGGATGTTTTTATTCCTGGTTTACAGGGAAGGGGCAGCCTCAGAAACCTTAAAGAGACTCACCCCAAGTTGAAAGCACTGAGGCTGGAGTCAGAGGTAAATACGCCAGGTTCCCTCTCTCTGAGGGGCATGCTCAGCTCACCAAGCAAGCGGTTCTTGCAGAGGCCCAAGTTCTCAGCTCTGCAATGACATTGACCCACTGTGAAGAAGTTACATCCCCCCATCCCCAGCCGAGGCGCCCTCATTAGTGCTGTTGGTTGGGATTTGATTAAAACCTTTGGTTTTCTTTCTTCTGTAGTGATAAAGCCTTTGAAAAGTCCTTGCTCAGCTTCTGCAAAATCTGCAATTCTCCCTCTATTGTCTCCCTTTATTATTTACTCTCTTTCTGTGCTAGGATAGTTTCCTCGTTGGTGACATTCGCGTGTTCCACTGGCTAACCGACGTTTTCATCTCTAAGCAAAGACGCTTCCTGTTTCGTACGTTCGGTCTTTCCATTCTTGGCCCACCTGCTCAAAAGTTTTCAGCCTGGTAACGTTTCTCTGTAAATAGTCTCAGGTGCTCACAACACAAAGGTATCTCGCTACCAAACTGTAAACCGCCCTGCCCCCCAAATTTTCCCCGTCCCTCCTTGCTGCATATCTCGAAAGCAGGCGAGATTCTTGCACACCTGAAAGCCAGTATCTTGAAGCGGTTTTCTCTAGCAAAGCCAGAAAAAAATATTAGACTGTCATCCTGACACCTAAATAGCTGCCAACAACTTCTGGACAGTCTTGTCAACTACTAGCCTTTAAAAAGTATAGGGCTGTTTCTCTGGGGAAGTTCAGGTGTGCAGCAGGTGGAGGATGGGGGGATAGAGGGAGTCCCCTGGATCCAGAATCACCCCATTCCTTAGATGGTGCAGGCCTGAAGAGGGACTTTTTTTTTTAAACAACCTCAGGAGTTTCTTGCTCAGTGGAGTAGGAACTGTGCCCAAGAACGGGCATGTTTGATGCTCTCCCAAGAGGGTGGGGTTGAAGAAGAACAATTTGTGTAACTCAGAGTTTAGCATTGAGTGGCCTAGAAACACAAAAATGAAAGTCCCAGCAAGAATGCCTGATGATACCATGAGTCAAATAAATTATGCTCCTAAAGAAATCCTTAGGGGGTGGGGACAGAATTTTACTAGGAAAGTGTTTGCTGTGCAAGCATGAGGATCTGAGTTCAATTCCCAGTACCAACATTAAAAGCCAAGCATGAGGATGCAAGCTTGCAATCCCAGCTTGGAGAGACATAAATCAGTAGATCCCAGGTTCACTGGTCAGCCAGCCCGGACACTTGGTGAGCCCCACGTCCCAGTGAAAGAATTTGTCTCCAAATACCAGGTGGGTTATTCCTGATAAAGGAACACTTAAAGTTGATCTCCTCTTACACATACCTACATGTGCATGCCACACATACCACATACATACACATTAATTAATGAAGTAAGTTGTCAATAAGAAAAAAAAACCTGAGTCCCCTGCCTGAAATAGTGAAATGACCTCAAACTTGGTTAGGTAAGCAGAGATTTGGGCTAAGTAATCTTGGCTTTGTGATTCTTTTCTGACCCGATCCAAACCAACCAGGAAAGGAATTGGGGACAGTTGATCAAGGACACCTTTCCAGTGATTATATTGGAGGATTGTTAGCATTCTAATTGACCTCAGCTGTCACAATGGTACACAAAGAGATGTCACTAGGTACCCAGGGAGCAACCATCAGGGGTTTGTAAATCAATATCCACACCTTGAACTGCGCTTGAGAGAAATCAAAAGCTGGTGCGGACTGCCATGTAGAGGTCAAAGTGTAAGCAGTGCTTTGCAAAGGCTCTTTAGTTACAGTTCATAGGAGAGGACACTCGTTTATTCGCGTTTCTGCTTTCCTCCCCTTCTCTCCAGCATGTCAGTGAGTTCTTTTACTTCCAGACCTCCCGGCCATTTGTTTAGGAGGCTGGTAGGACACGAACAATCTATAGATGTGAATGGTTATGAATATATGTAAAACAGCACCCGACACTTGATGGAAAATACATGGGTCAACTTGTGGAGCCAGAAAACGTAAGTAGAGAAAACAACTCTAAAATCTCCTGGCCTGCAACATGATGTTTTTGCTGTCGCTCAACACCAGCATTATGAAAGTAGGTGTTTCTCTGTGGATGGAGTGACTGTGTTGTGTCCTTGCTTGCACTGGAGAGAGAATAGAAACATAGGCCACTTTGTAACCTCTTCCCTGTAAAGAAATAGAGCGTCCTGCATTTATTGGTAATGGTGACAACAGCAAAGCTGTGTGAGATAAGCTGAAACATCTATAGCATGTCCTTTGGTGTAACATAAAATATATCTGAATTACCTTATAATCCCCCTGCAGTTGGGTGCACACAATCAGATCTGGAAGAACACAGTTCTCCCCATTTATCCATCCAACAGAAAATCTCCTAATAAAGGAGGAACTTGATCTTGGCCCTGGCTGCTATTTACATACACATACAGATTTTTGGTCAATGTCAATGGCTTCATCTCAGCTTATTTTCCTTTTTATTCTAGTCTTAAAGACAATCATGTTCTAAGTCAGTTAAAAGGGCCTTCAGGCTAAGTAGCTACTTATACCATAATAATCTGTGATGGTTTCTCCATACAGTGGCAGGCTCTGTTTCCAAAGCTCAAAGGCATTGCAGGTTCCTTAACACACAAACACCTCAAAGTTATATGACTGGGTAGAAAATTAGATCAACTACTGTCACATACTATTGATATTTTGGAAAAATTAATAATTTCTGCTTTCTAAGCTGGAAAGTGTGCAAAAAGAGTTGGCGCACTAATGTATTTGGGGTTAAGTGCTTCTGTGCCCTGAGTCTCTTTAGAACCACTCACAGGCTCCAGATCTTCAAGGCAACCGTCACTTCTTCACCAGCCTCCCAAAGCCAATATTCACTTCCTTTTGGAGCAGGCTTTTGCGATGACAGCATTCTGGACTGCCCAGAGTGGTCACGTAGCACTTTAGCACAGAACGCAGGAAACTGAACACACTTAGCCAAACACTTCATCGAGGGCCCACAGTCTGCCCAGAACTCTGTGAAACACTGTGGGAAATTCAGAGCTGCTGAGAAAAACAAGGCTGACACAATGCAAAGCCAGGGGATAATGAGAGCTCATGAGTCGTTATCCCAAATTGCGAGACACCACTTGTAAGGGAGAAAATGAGAGTTTGTTCTGAACAGTTCCAGACCTTTTTTCCTTCCTCTACTGTGTTTGTTCGCTTGCCTTAGAGACAGAGTCTGGCTGTGCGGTCCAGACTGGACTTCAACTTAAAAGTCTCCTGCTTCAGCCTTGCTAGTGATGGCTTCAAAGTACATGCCATCTGGTTAGCTCCCAATTGTTGAGATTCTATATCAGCTCCTCTGATTCATAATTGTTTTGTTTCTAGGCTGGGAATGAATGGAAAGCCATCTACGGAACAGGCATACTCCAGGCCCTGAGGTGTGGGAAGCTGGTCGAGTTTCTCAATTCTTCTAAACTTCTACCAAGATGTAGATACTCACCTTCCAATGTCGGGAGAGTTTGGCAGTTGGCATTGCTGCTCAGGGAAGTACCGGAAGCAAGAACTGAGACCCTTGAACTAGCAAGGCCCACTCCTCAGCAGTTGGCCCCTGGCTTTTGGCCAAGAATACTTTACCTTCCTAGCCACCGCTGTGAGTGTCACAGGAGTGTGGGTAGAGGCCACAGCTCGCAACAAGCTCTTCTTTCCTGTGAACCCACTGGGCTGCTCATACTGAGCATCTGAGGATCTTGTCTTCTGTTCCAGCCCTCCTTCCTGTAGTTGTCCCCATCACTCCATTCTTTCTATTCTAAACAAGCATTGTACCCTTAAAGGGTAAATAAACTCTGACATTTGAAAGAGATTACTAATGTTTCTCTTTTTATTTTTTTAAATATTTATTTATTTGGGAAAGGGAGGGAAAGTGTCCATACCATAGTACCCATGTGGAGATCAGAGGGCAACTTACAGGGATCTCTTTTCACCATGAGGGGCCTGGGGATTGAACTGGGGTTGCCAGCCTTGATGACAGGCACCTTTACCCACTGAGCCATCTCACCTGCCCAGAGCTCCTAACCTGCACGCATCACTGTTTCCCACATCTTTGTGAAGACAGCAAAATCGAATCATTGTCTAAACTGTAAACAAAGACAAGAAAACACAGGGAGAGTTTCACAAGTTGCCAAAGGTCACAACATGAGACTTGCACAAAGCCAAGGTTGCTACCAGATGATTCTTTAATGGTTCCACTGAAATATTGTGCCTAGACTTGATGACATCATTTTGTTCCCTACATGGCACGATATTGGGAGGAACACAGTGAAGGAGCCCACATCCTCTCATTTATTCCTTCAGTAAACATTTATTGAGTACTAAATATGTAACAAACCCACTTCTGGGCCTGAAACAGCAGTGAGCAGAAAAGACAATATTGTTTATGCTCATGAAGTTCACATACTACTAGGGGAAACAGATAATAAATAAGTAAAATATTTGCATCCTTAGATGATAATAGAGAGAAAAATGAAGGAGGAGAGAGGGATGAAAGGCGAAGTGTGGGGCTGGCGCCTTTGTGGTGGGGCCGAGTGGTGTAACTTTAGATGGGGTGGCCAAGAAGATGGAAGTGAGAAAGTGACACCCGATGAAGATGAATTTGTTGTCAGAACTTGATGTGACATCTGGGAGAAGAAAGTTCTGGGGAGCAACCACAGCCAGCAGGAAGGCCGGGGCTGGGAGTGTCCCTGAGCTGACTGAGAAGCAGCAGATGGGCCTGTGTGGCTGAGCCCAGCGAGCCAAATGAACTAAAGACACAACCAGAAGAGCAAAGGGGTAGGGGTCAGGATCCAGGTCAGGGGACTGCGGATTCATAGCCAGGATCCGCTTCTGCTCTGAGACAACTGCAGAAGCAACGCAGGGGCTGGGCAGTGGAGTGTTCCATGTCCCGAACAGCTGCTCCTCCGAGCACACATTCGCTGAGGTGGGGCTGGATAGCTGGCCATTGCAATAACCCACCAGCATCATGTCAGCAGGCAGCAACCTCCCTTCACACCTATTCTGTGACAGAGTTTGGTTAACTCATGTAGTAGCATCAAGGATGCCAGAATTAAGGAACCTTAAGAGTGGCCATTGATATTAAGATTCAGAGCCTACCTGAGCTTCCAGTTGTTAGGTGGTGCCTAAGTTCACATCCTCCTAACACACGTCATCAGGAAGATGGCTCCAGCTGCAACACCAGCTTTCTCTGTTAGGGGCTGGATTAGCCTCTATTTGAGTTTGAAATTCGGCTCTCTGTGTCGATTAGAATGTTGTCTATAACGTCTTTAGTGGGGAAAAAACAGGGATTGTTTTGTTGAGAGGATCTTTAAAAACACAGCCTGACTGTGGAAAGCATCAATGTATTTAGTCTTTCATAGCAAAGTAAGAAGTATTGAAGCAGTTCATGATGACCGATTTTATGTACATTCTTAGCACCGTGTACACAGACAATCAAGCAGACTTCTCTCTGGGCCCCGAGCACACACACCCTAGGAAGGAGACAGTGTGTTAGAGGGACAGTGAGCTGCCAGGCAGGAAAAGTCATCTGTGGAATAAGTAAATCTGTCTAAATGGCCCATGTGAGCCACCATGGGTCACCCTCCCTCTCAGCATCCATGGTACTGTACGTGGCCTTTGTTGAGGAAAAATGGAGGTGCATGATTTCATTTAACGTCAGGTCAAGAATCCAGGTAAATGATAGGCACTTAACTCTTGCCTTCTCTAAGTATGCATCTGCAATTCCTTTCTCTTTGAGCAGCAAAAAGAAAGACTAAATCCATCTAAAAAGCTAATCATATATCATTTTACCAAACTCTGGACAGAGAAATATTTTTTAAAAAATTACTTCTACTGACTGCACATGGGCCTATTTTTTCAAACAAATCCCTGGTATTGGGCTTCTGTATCATACCTCAAGGCCTTGGGGAAGAGCAAGCCATATCACAGCTGTAATTCTCTTCTTTAGTGCACAAAGTATGTGGAAATATTTTATTTTGCTTTTATCAGTCTCTGGAGTTCATGTGATGTACTTCAAGAGCCAGCCGTTCTCTGGGGCTTATGGTCTTGGCAGAAGAGGCGGCCGTTAGAAGGTCAAACGAGGCCCATTTCCGCCCCCTCAGACCAGCTGGGATCTTCCATTCCCAGACGGACTTTTGTTCCCTGAACTAGCCTTAAGGCTTTGTCCTCTAAGAAAATACAGCACATCCAGATGATGTTCACCTGAGCTACTCTCTGACTTCCTAAAAGGACTGACGGGAAGTCAGTTTTTGATTAGCAGAAGAGCAAATAGTCCTGTCCCCTAGGGAGTATAGAAATATCCAAAGCCATGCAGTCTCTTCTTCCTGCTGTCTCCCAAGCAGTCCTACCCACTGGCCCAATTCCATGGCTTCTTTCAGAATTCTTAGGTTAAGCAAGCTCAAGTATTTCATTGGTACTTACTGAAACACAAGCTGTCCATCCTTTGCTTGGCACCTTCTTGGTTGATTAAATCATCAGCATCGTGGAGTATAGAACTGTACAGAATTGCATGTTGATGGTCGCTATTGGGGAGTATAGAATTATACAGAACAGTGTATTGATGCTCACTGCTGTGGAGTATAGAATTAGACAGAATAGCATGCTGATGCTCACCATAGTGAAGTATAAAATTATGCAGAACAACATGTTGAGTCTCACTATAGTGGAGTATAGAATTATATACAAGAGCACACTGATGCTCTCACTACAGTGGATTATAGAATTATACAGAACAGCATATTGATGTTCACCACCATGGAGTATAGAATTATACAGAACAGCTTGCTGACACTCACTATTGTGAAACATAGATCTGGCAATCTTAGAGATGATAAAGTCCAAAATTCTACCCCAGACAGAGAGTCTCTCTAGGATGTCTTCCCACCTAGGGGAATTCTATTTGTACCTGAGCCATTCCAGTGATAACGGTCCCACTGCTTGGTGAGGCACTGGGTTAAAGAGTGGGCTATTTTCTTTCCTTTCAGGAAGTTCCTTGATTGAATGAATCATCCTATCTCTCCAGCTTCACCCTATCACATCTAGTCTCCCAAAATTACTTTGACTGGTAGAACTCAAAGTGTGAAGATGAATGTAATCCAACTAGTAATGTCTCTAGTCACCTTTCTTGTTACTGTCATTGGTCCCATTATTCAAAACTCCCTGTGACAGCCTGGTGACGACATATCTGACAAGTCCAGGCTATCTGCAAAGGAAAGAAGCTAGCTAGCTTTAGCTTAGGGCCAGCCTAAGCTAAAGGCTCATGAGCAGACTCCTACTGACACAGCCCTGATTGATAATCTGCTCAACCAGGATTTCTCCTTGTGTGAATCCAGCTTCATTCACCAGCAATCTGTAGCTAATCACATTTTCTAGACGTTCTTAATATGTTGCTTAAAGTTAATAAACAGTGAATATTTGACACAAAAACCTCAAAGGAAATAGCTACCTATCTGAATTAACTACAATATCAGGAAAAACTTGAAGTTTCTGAACTTGTGGCTGACGATTTAAGCGGGCTCCTACTGTCATCTAGTGGTAAGAACTGGGAGCAACCCCATATTCGAAATCTGCAGGGGTTGAGGGATCAAATGGAAATTTTTCGACTCTCTCTCTCTCTCTCTCTCTCATTTTGTGAAGTTGCATTTTAAATTTATTTTTCAATACATTATACCCATCTTTGACTTAGTCATCATTGTCTTATATCTAAATTTCAAAGGAATCACATTTATTTTTTTCACAGATTTCATGAAGAAATCCTATTCTCTTTTAAGCAGAAGGAAAACATCTTGGGTGAGCATAAATAACTATACTTTTTTCTGAAAGCAAACACACACTTTTACATAAACGTATTCATCTTCGGTTGTAATTTTAGGATTTTTCCATTGCTGTGAAAGCTGTCATTTATAGCTAACCTTGAATGTATTGTTACTCACAATTAGAAGCAGATAAATTTCACAAGCAGAGAAGTTGACAAGTCTTTAAGACTTCACACTTAGTTTTGCAGGAAGAGCTGAAGTTAATTAGAAGTGATCATACATACATTGCTTGTGTGTCTGTGTATTTGTGTTGCTGCACGCAGACACCACAGAGGCCCTAGGAAGGTTGCATTTTTTTTAATGTTTTAAAAATAAACATAATCTCCTTCCCATGTGTTGCTATAAGCCAGTAAATCTAGGAAGCTCAGCAGGGTTGGACAAGGTCATTGCTTGTCAAGGGAACAGGAAGCAGCACTGTGTATCAGATGCTGGAGTCCTAATCCCTCCCCAGTGTGAGCTTCCCAGGCATAAGGGACAGCCATGCCAGCATGGACGCACCAGCAGGCTGAGGATGCCAGCCACTCTCCATCTTAGCATCCTAGCTCTACCTACATGCTGAAAATGCAACCTCACCCTTGAAAGGAAGGTAGAATTCCACCCAACTACGTGTGCTCACATCCTAGTCCTAGAAAACAGGATAAGAATCATAAAATACATGTATCTGTCTCAAAATGCAGGAGTCCTAATTGTCTTGTTTTGGTTGAATTTATGCAAATATACATCATCGTTTACATTTAATAAAATAATATATTAATACTTATATACTTAAATTCAACAAAACCCCAACACATGGATACATATATGTGTAAATCCATAGATCTATGTTTAATGTGAAGGAATAGAAAACATCAAATGACATTATAAACTATAACCTCAGAGTTGGTCAATATCACTGAGAGGTTGCAGGAGAAAGAAGTGGCGGCCTCCTAAGGAAGAGACCTGGAGACTAGTGGCTTCAGCTGGGATTTGGCAGGTTAAATGCAAAGACGAACTAAACCCAGTATATTCAAATTTCATAGCCAAAATGGAAAACATCTGGAAGGCAGTCAAGGGTAGGTGGAAATCTACCTTACTTAAAGAAATCTGAAATGAGAATCAACCTGACTTCTTCAATAACTACATAAGCAAAAACGAATAATCGTGTTTGATTTGGGGATTGTGTTTGCTCTGGGGTATGACTCAGTGGTAGAGGGGTTGCCTAGGGTTCCCGAGGCCCTCGGTTTACTGCCCAATGCAACAAAATGAAAGAGGCTTGTTTGATGACTTTCTAAAGCCACACTCCTAGGAACTGAAGATGGATTTTGCTAGTTGCACTCCACGAAGGAAGTAGAAAGGAAGTTCTAACAGCTAGTTCAAATACTTTCTGAGCAATCAGCCTCCACTTCTTGTCGAGTATGAACCTACTATTGACAAGTGAGAAAGTTGCCCATTGTAGCCATTGAGAAAGCAAACTGCAAGTAAACATGTTCGCTTCTCCGACTCCTTAAGAGGAGTTTCCTGGATACAGCTCAGGTAGCTCCGTTAGAGCTGTCCCTCCTAGGACTCACCGTGCACACTCACTATCCAGTAAAGGGGCTTCCATGGACGTATCAGAAAGCAATGGTCCCTGTGACCCTCCGTGGGCTTCTAATGCTCTGTTCCTGATCGCTGAGCATCGGTGCGGGCTCACTGAGAACCCATACATGTTCCCAGGCTCAATGCTGGATCCCTGTGAACACCTTGGGCCTCCCAGGCTCAGTGTTGGCTAACCGTGAACGTGCACAAACCTCCTAAGCACCATGCCAGGTCTCTGTGAGCTCGAATTCATATTGCTGTTTAAGTGGGAAGTCACTGTTAAGTCGCATGGCCTACAGGCTCAGTCCCACAGCCCCAGCATGGACCTACTGGATTTGTGTCAGTCTCTGTGAACTCCCGTGGCTCCTCTGGTCACTGCTGGACCACGATAAACCTATGTGTCCTCCAAGGCTCGCTGTTATTTCACTGTGAACCCAAGTGGACCCCAGGCTCAATGCCAGGTCACTTTTAGCCCCTGTCCAGGCCTCCTGAGCTCCGTGTGGGGTCACTTTTAACTCCAGTGGCTCCCAGACTCAGTACTAGCTCACTTTCCAGTCAGAGCCTCCCAGGTTTAGGGCCTGGTCCGTTTGAACCGGTGTGACCTCCTGGTCCAGCGAGAGGTGACTGTGAACATGTGTGGGCCTGTCAGGTTCCACACTAGGTTGCGGTGAGTATAAATTGATACCACAGTCTCAGTTTGGTCTCACTGTGAAGTGGCATGGGCCTCACAGGTGCTGTGCCTGCGTGAACCTGCACGGGTCTCTCTCCAACTCAATGCTGGCTCACTGCGAACCCGCGTAGATTCCCAGTTTAGAATCATTTGCCTTGAAATGAAGAAGAAGAAAAAAAAAAAAAAAGCATGGCTTCCCATCTTCAGTGCCAGAACCCTGAGCCCGTGAGGCCTCAAAGGCGCAGTACTGGATCGATGTGAACCTCAGGGGCCTCACGGGCTCGGGGCTGTGTCACTCTGAACACGCATGGCATATCATTGTGAACCACATGAGTCACTCAGGCTCAATGCGGAGTCACTGTGAGCTTGAATGGCTTCCAAGCTCGGTTCTAGGAAACAACCTGCGTGGCATCCCAAGTTCAGTGAATCCACATGGCCCCCCAAACGCAGTGCTGGGTCACTCTCAATCCGCATGCCCTCCCATTGCTATACACGGTGAACCCATGTTTCTTCCCAGGCTCAGCACTACCCCTGTGAGCCTCCTAGACTCGATGCCATGCTGCTGCCGACCAGATGGGCCTCCTGAGTGCCTGGACACTGTGAACCTTCATGGACTACCAGGCTCAGAACTCTGTCACTGTAAGTAGACTTTGCAGGCTCACCCAATGGCCACTATGAAGCCACATGGATTCCCATGCTCGTGTCAGGAGGGTGACTTGAGTCACCGTGAATACACATAGGCTTATAGGGTCACTACAAGATACAAGAGCCTCATAGGCTCAGGGCCACCTGAGTGTGAGCTGCATAGTCTCCCAGGCTCAGTGTTGGTCATTATCAACCTTCAGGGCATCACAGGATCCCTACCATGTCGTTGTGAGCTGTGTAGGCCTCATCACTGTGAAGTCCTTGGAACTCTCAGACTTATTGCAAGGTTGTTTTGAATACATGGGTCTTCTAGGCTCAGAACCTGGTCACTGTGAAAGTACAGAGGCCCTCCAGGCTTTTTGTGAATATTATCATATAGGGGTCTTAGTCATTTTCTCTACAACCCAAGAAATTAAAAGGTAGGAAGAGTAACTTCATTTAAAAAAATCCTTTTGTACAACTCAACTAGATATCATATGCTAACAAATTTTAAAAATCCCAATATCAGGAATTGCCTCTTTCTGAATTGTTGACTAATAGAGTCCCACTGACCCTCCCAGGCATTATAGACTACTTCCAACATTCCTAATTACTTTCCAGAACTTGACATTAAAATTCTATTGATGGGGAAACCACAGAGTTGAGTCACAGAACATGGAAAACTCAAGCTGATACTTACCTGTAAGCCTCATCCCTACTGGCTAGCTATCATAGTGCTAGCAAGTGCTGTAGATGCTACCAGAAGAGAAAAGTAACCAACAGTCTCACCCAACTGTGAACCCTGCAAGCTACTATAAACAGTGAATTGATAAGAAGTGTCTCCTGGTGTGATACTGCCTTAGGGTTTCTATTGCTGTGAAGAGCATGACCATGGCAACTCTTATAAAGGAAAACATTTAATTAGGGCTGGCTTATAGTTCGGAGGTTTAGTTCATTATCATTATAGTGGGAAATATGGTATCATGCAGACACACATGGTGCTGGAGTAGCTGAGAGTTTTACGCCTTGATCTGCAGACAGCAGAAGGAAACCTTATGCCACACTGAGTGTAGCCTGAGCGTATGAGACCTCAAAGCCTGCCCCTGCAATGACACACTTCCTCCAACAAGGTCATACTTCCTAATAGTGCCACTCCCTATGGGCCAAGCATTCAACACATAAGTCTATGGGAGCCACTTCTATTCAAACCACTACAGTAATGTGGATGTTATTAGAGTAACCAAACACTTTCTAAGTGGATTTAAAGACTGCTTGTTTGCTTCCTGGCCACCCAGACTCAACTAATCACAGAAAAACTATATTAATTACAACATTGCTTGGCTAATGACTCGGGCATATACCTAGCTAGCTCTTACATCTTAAATTAACCTATTTCTATTAATCTGTGTATCACCACGAGGCTGTGACCTACTGGTAAAGTTATGACGACCTTCTCCTCTGGCAGCTAAATGATGTCTCCCTGACTCTGCCTTCTTTCCCTTAGCATTCAGTTTAGTTTTCCTGCCTAGCTGTATTCTGCCTTGCTGTAGACCAAGGCAGCTTCTTTATTAACCAATGGTAATAAAACATTCATAGCATACAGAGGGGAAATCCACATCATCGCTCCAAAACCTAGGACCCATACTTGGCACTGTTAATGGGACCAAGAACCTGTGACTAGGCAGGTCACTGAGGGAGGACTTATATTATTATTTCGCTAAATGGATATAGTATAAAAAATAACTTCTACTGATTTATTACTATACCCATAGATCCACAAGTCTCTCCTAGATCAGTATAAAGAAGCTTCTTTAAGTAGATGGCAATTAACAGAGAGACTCTCAACTGGTCACATGCAGAAAATAAGTGACTGTGGAGCACTCCGCCATAAATGGAATGCATGTATCACACCCTTCCCTCCGAGGCTCAGAGTCCTTCGTGGGAGAAGGGGCAGAGAGATTGCAAAAGCCAGAGGTGGTATAGAACTTCAAGGAAACAGTGTTTTCTGGACACAATGGGGACATTGCAAAAAAAAAAAATCGCAAACAGCATTCCCAAGACCTTCAGCTCAAGCCAGACAAATTCCAGTGTGGAGTCGGGGAGATAGGCACAAAATCCCACCACTAACCAAGGAGTTATTGGCATTTGATATCTTCTGGAAGTAGAAGAATTAGTTTTCTTTAATCATGTGGCCCCTGGTGGGTGACTTCACTCCAGAGTAGTTAGGTAATACAAACTGCCTGAATGACTTCTTTTTTTTAAAAAAGAGGAAAACAAAAAGAAAATTCAATTTTTGGTGCAGAGGATGGATCTGGGGAAGCTGGGAGGAGCTGAGAGGAGGAGTGAATATCATCAAAATACATTATCTGAAATGCTCAAAGAATTAGCAAAAATATTATCAAACTATAGATATAATCCCTGAATATATATTTTTTGAAAATATTAAAAAGAAAAGGGGGGAATCTGGAGATATGGCTGAGATGGTTGAGATGGAAGAGAACACTGGCTGCTCTTCCAGAGGATCCAGATTCAATCCCCATATGCATAAAATAAAAAATAACACAGAAAGAAAAGACAGAAGGACCCAGACACAGCAGGCAACAACAGGTCACAAACCACTAAATATGAAAGAGGGTACAAATACAACAAGGCTCACGAAGAGAAAGGCTCTCCACAAGGGGAGGGGAGAATCAGAAACTGAAGTTCAAGCACCCCGGGAAAGCCTAACTACTTTAAATATCTTCAGTGATATAGGCCAGGTGTGTCTCCCTTAATTTGGGATTGGTCAACTTAACAAAAAATAAAAAGAAAAAGGATGTTGATAGGCTAACAAAGCCTAATGCAAGCTGAGGTGTTCAGAAGCATTATTGGACTAGTCATTCAGAAGTGGGAAGGGAGGCTGTCGCCAGTGGGGAAAAAGAAAATAAAAAGTTCACCAGGCCATTGTCTTGAATAGGGAGAGTAAGGAGGAGCCTGGGGTTTGCCATCTTTATTATTTATCTGTGACCGCTTTCCCAATCTGCTTACCTGTCAGGAAACTGTCTAATTCCTGGTCCTTCATTTTCCCATCTCATGGCTCCCCCTGACTACTGCTGAGTTTTGAGGTGTAGTTTATTTCTGACAAAAGGGACATGGTAAGGGGCAGTAGCCAGAGTGCCTCTGAAAAAGATCATTCTAAGGGTCTGCTTAAAAGTTAGTTGATATCAGAGCTGCAAAGTAAGGGATACCTGGTGATGGCATGTATCTCTAAGGTGTGTTATGGGTAATGCAGCAGATGCAAAATACATAAAGTGAAACTTGGAATGATTCCTAGAAAACATGGGGTGAAGAAGACAGCTGGGACAGTTTTGTCCTTGTTAAAAGAAGAGAGCAAACAAGAAAACCATCCAAAGAGCCTTGTGCATACTGTGTGACAAGTGTCAGTGAGGTTGATAATTGCTCTGCCACATTGTGCTCTGCAAGGTGTGTGCTGTGAAGGAATGCACTGTGAAGAAGGTGTGCACTGTGAAGAAGGTGTGCACTGTGAAGACAGTGTGCTCTGTGAAGAAGGTGTGCTCTGTGAAGAAGGTGTGCACTGTGGAGAAGGTGTGCTCTGTGAAGAAGGTGTGCACTGTGAAGAAGGTATGCACTGTGAAGACATTGTGCTCTATGAAGAAGGTGTACACTGTGAAGTAGGTGTGCACTGTGAAGACAGTGTGCACTGTGAAGTAGGCGTGCTCTGTAAAGAAGGTGTGCACTGTAGAGAAGGTGTGCACTGTGAAGATGGTGTGCACTGTGAAGTAGGTGTGCACTGTGAAGACAGTGTGCACTGTGAAGTAGGTGTGCTCTGTAAAGAAGGTGTGCACTGTGGAGAAGGTGTGCGCTGTGAAGAAGGTATGCACTGTGAAGACAGTGTGCTCTGTGAAGAAGGTATACACTGTGAAGTAGGTGTGCACTGTGAAGACAGTGTGCACTGTGAAGTAGGTGTGCTCTGTAAAGAAGGTGTGCACTGTGAAGATGGTGTGCACTGTGAAGTAGGTGTGCTCTGTAAAGAAGGTGTGCACTATGGAGAAGGTGTGCGCTGTGAAGATGGTGTGCACTGTGAAGGTGTGCACTGTGAAGATGGTGTGCACTGTGAAGAAGGTATACACTATGAAATAGGTGTGCACTTTGAAGAGGTCATTCGTTTGATTCAAGAACCAGAGAAACTTCTCTTCAGTTAATTTAAGTTCAAACATCAGGCACTGGGTTTCTTTTCCCACAATCTTAAGAAGAACATGGAAAGACAAGATTAATGAGGAGAATTTCTGGATACCATAATTACCATAAGTCTACTGAACAAGGGGACGTGCAATTGTGTAACTAGCTGAAACATATACTAGAGATCTGTAAGGTAGACAGAACGCTTAGAAACTTAATTTACAAAGCCAGTGAGAGTTACAGTGTCATTAACCATTCCCCTCACCAATACAGGCCAGGCATAATTCTTGGTGGGTGTTTGCTGAGGTTTCTGTCCTGCCCAGTCCCACGGCTGTTCAGTCCCAAAGAAATACACAGAGGTCTACATTAATTATAAACTAATTAGCCTATTAGCTCAGGCTTCTTATTAACTCTTACATCTTAAATTAGGCCATAATTCTTGTCTATGTTAGCCACATGACTCAGTACCTTTTATCAGTGAGATATTCTCATCTTGCTTCCTCTGTGACTGCTGTAGACTGACCCCTTTCCTCTTCCCAGAATTTTTCTGTTCTCATTGCCCCACATCTACTTCCTGCCTTGCTATTGGCCAATCAGCATTTTATTAAAACAATACAAGACTATTGTCCCACAGCACCTCCTATTTTTTTTTCAAAGCAAGAACTTTGAATCTAATCTCCTTTGTTAGGCTTTTTTTCCCCCTCAGACCATTATCTATAACAACTTGTAACCAATACTTTAAATAAAGAAAAACATCCATAATCCATTTTGGGGGAATGTGGGCATAGTTTTCTAGGCTACTTCCTGCTGATTGGGGGTGCTGATAATCTTACAGGGACCTAAAGAAAATTTAGGATTATGGTCAAGTCCTGACTAGAATATTCTGTGAGGCTCGATCATCTCAACCAGTAGTCTTGAGGCTGTTCTGGATGTAGAACTCAGAGGAAAATCAAACAGAGGTCCTCTGAAATGTTGGATCATCTGGGCTATCTACTCCTATTAGTGATTTTTCAGGGGGTTTTTCTTGATCAAACCTGATTTTTCTTAACCCAGAATGATTCTACAACCTCTCATTCCCTGTGGAAACAAAAACAAAATCTTTTCTCTAAAGTAACATATCTTTTGACTTAAATTTTGAAGTCAAAACATTTTCAAAATATATATATTGTGTGAATCCAGCATCATTTGTAATAAAATGTCTTTTAGCAGCTGTTGTTCCTTCCCCAGCCATCAAACCATTCAAAGACAACACAATAACATATGGTATCCAGACTCTTGAGTATTTTCTATTTTCACGTGGCTCTATTTTAAACTCTATTTCTTTTATTTTTATTTTTAATTTTCAGTTTTTTGAGATCAGGTTTCTCTGTGTATCTTTGGCTGTCCTGGCACTCACTCTGTAGACCAGGTTGTCCTTGAACTCACAGAGATGCGCCTGCCTCTGCCTCCCAAGTGTTGAGATTAAAGGTGTGCTTCACCACACCCAACTACTCTCTCTCTTTCTTTTTTATTTTAAGGACTTTATCCTTTCTCTTTTCTCTCCCAAACCCACATATATTTTTAAACACACTGTAAACCATTTAGAGGTTTTCTTCATCTGAATCTATCTTTACTGTATATCTCTCTTTTTCTGATCGCATGAGTCTTTAATTTGCTAAGTAATTTGCCTAGGATTAAAGCCCTGGCTTTGACAGCTAGATCCACCCCATTCCTTAGCTTTCTGAGAGTCTAACCTCATGATGGAGGTACTGGCCAGAGCCACATTTATTGCCACAACTCTATGGAGTTTCAAGGTCTCTGCCATCACCAAGAAGCATGATATCGGCTATTCATCAACACCATTTAAGTGTTTGGTGGTGGGGCCTCTTAAAAAAGCTGCAAGGTATTTGCAGCTAAAGCTGAGTTAGGAAGCCTCTCTTAAATGAGACACACTTGCTTCTAACAAACAGAACCTACCTGAGAAAATGCTGCTACCAAGAAGCCATGCTTATCTCAATTCTTTTGTGTCTAGATTTACTTCCCAAGCTCTCTCAGGTTTTATGTGGATTCAGTTGTCCACATTGGTGCCATTTGTTGACAGAGATTTCTGTCCCGTCTGGTCCTGCAGCCTTTCAGTCCCAAAGAAACACACAGAGGTCTACATTAATCATAAACTGGTCGGTCTATTAGTTCAGGCTTCTTATTAACTCTCACAGGTGGAAGTGGACACCACCCTCCAAGCCTGAGTGAAATTTGGGCCTTATTCTTCTTGAAGGAAAAGCCAGATGCCATTCTCCAACTGATAGTCCAAAAGGAGAAGATAATCCTACAGGGTTTTTGTTGTAGAATTGCCCAGCGATGTCCCATGTATAACAAGTGCTTTGAATACTAATCCCGTGAGTTTGAAATCACGGAATCTAAACCCCATTTATTTGAAGAACACAGATATAAGAGCATAGGAAGTTAACGTCACAGCTGTGAGAGAGTGAAGGTTTCCCTGAGTGATGAAATTCTGGAACGATTTAGCCTCAGCACTTAGGCGGGTAGGTAGGTAACTGGCCAGTAGTCAGTTCAGATGCCCTCAAATAAGGATGTCTAGCAGCTCTTTCTTGAGCCTGCGTACCAGGGGTCTCTTGGGTCATGTCAGAGACATATTCCTGAAAGATCTGCTTTTTAATCTTAAATTTTCCTCAGTCAAAGTATTATAGTCTTTCTCACCCTCCCAGAATAGTAAGGCAACTTTATACTCTGTCTCAGGCAGAGAGACCTTTTCTAACAAGTGTCTCTCCTCTAAAAAGCTCCATTCTAACAGACTTGCAAAACCAGACCCCTGCCAATTTCCCTGAGAGTGTTAACCCATGGGGATTGAGTCTTGTGAATCAATTTCTCTGGGTGTCTTTTTAGGAGATTATTAACCTTTACTTCTTTTCCAGATGACTGGGGCTGCCAAGCCCAATATAGATAATATTGAATTCTCAAGTCTTTTGTCGGACCCTGAGTTATTTCTGCTTAAAAGTAGGTCCATTGTCACTCTGGAGACTTTCAGGTAGCACAATCTGGGGGGTTATTTTGGAGAGTAACACACTAATTGCCTCTGTGGTTTTTGCTGTTTTTCATGGGAAAGTTATAATAAAAGTGTCTACCAAGACTAGGGTATACTTGGGATTAAGTCCACCACACATGGGAGTGAAATCCAATTGCCAATCTTCCTTAGGGTAGGCTCCCTGCCTATCAGTGCTTGGAGTTGGAGTCACCTCTTTGAGGAGTTACTGTTCTAACATTTATTACCTGTTGGCCTATGTCTTTTAGGCCCTGCCCTGTGAACATCCCTTTTGCCGAAAATGATTGTGTTTTCCTGTCCCAGGCGATACATCTGATATGGTACCTTAAGCCTTCCATTGTAGAGTTTTTCCATTGTAATAAATGACTGCTCATTAAGCTATTAGCCACCATCCTCAGGGGTCCAGACAACACCTGATCTTAAAGACAAAGACCATTTCTTCGAGCAATAGTTGAGTCTCTTGGGAGTAGGAAAGGATTCCTCTTGGGTATTTTTTGTAAGCCAATGAAACCCTTTTGGCCTCAGAGCCAACCATCCTGTATGCCTTTATCATGGAATCATGCTCTTTCTGATCCCCAGGACAGGGAATTACAGACCCTTGAGGGGGTAAAGGACTTAAGAATTTCTTGAGAATGCTTTATAGGAGTTCCAGCATTAGTTAGGAGACCTCATTCCTTCCATTAGGAGGCCTCTTCCCTCCCATGTAGTTACATAGACTTGGGGGGATGAGGAAGGCATATTGGCATCTGTCCAAATGGGGATTCATTCAGGTGGCCCTACTCCAGGGCTCAAATGAGAACTATTATTAGCTCAGTTGGTTGAGCTTTTAAGTTTCTGGGTTTGGGTCCGATTCTTGTACATCGAAGTCAATCCTTGTCGCACATCTTGCTTATCAACTTCCTTCTTTCACGAAGGAACTTCTGTCTGCACATAAGATCAACCTAGGTGTTTACAGGGGTTGATCTAAGAGATCAGATTGCCTGCATAGCTCTCTGTGAGAACCTCCTCATGGAAGTGTAAAGCTTCCCCTACCTCCTCTGGCAGATAGGTGTCCGTGTTTAGGTTTTGACGAGTCTGAAGAGTAACTTTAGGTTTCTCCAGCATGAGGGCCTGCTGTTTAAAGAGTCTGCTGTCAATCAGACTTAAGTTTCCCTTAGCACTTAGAATGCCCCTATGTCATAGGCACATAAACCACAAGGGGGCACGCAAGAGTAATCTTTGGGCCTTCAGTAATCTGGAGACAGGCCGCTGCATCTTCCTGTAGGCATCCAGGACATTCCTTTGCCACTGGATCTAATGCCTTACCTAGGTATCCAACAGACTGGGGAGAATGACCTGTGAGCCGAACATTTACACCCAGCGCTAGCACTGGCTCTAAGTTACACACGGTTGGAACTAGGCTGAGTACCCACAACCAAGGAAGGAGCTTCAGTCAATACCTCTTTTCTAGAGCACCCTGAGAGACAGGGATTCATTTGGTTTTGGTGGGAGAAATCAGGCCTCCTCGAGGGCCTGGTATAGAGGTGTAACTAGTTCTGTGTAACCAGGGATCATATTCTACCATATTCCAGAACTCCAGAAAATGCCCTCATCTGCTTCATAAGATTTGGAAAACCAGGGCAGAAGCATCGTGCTGAGAACCGCACTCTGAGTCAATCATGAATTTGCCCTTCTGGTCCCCTATAGTTGATATTCCCTAGGGCGCCTCAAGATTGATAGGCACAGCTGGAGCCACTCCGGGAGTCCATAGGACCCATCAATTGTGAAAAAGATGTTGACCTAGGACCCAGCTGGCTTCAAGGGTACTGTTTTTCCCAATGATTTCCTTTGAAGACAGAGGAAGGTACGGGGCAGGGGTGATTCTGAAGGCATCCTTGACAGAAGTGGCCTGAGTGTTTACTGAAGAAGCAGCTTGCACGCTGGGCAGAGTCTCAAGGAAGTAAAAACCTCGTCAGCTTGGCCGTCCATCATAGAAGCTACCAACGCCCCATCTCTCATGGCATCTTTCCTCCACCCCCCCCCACCCCATTTGTTGGTCCTGCTTATAAAAATAACTAACTCTGGGTCTGTCTTCTCTCATGCCTAGTATCTTTAGGGAAAACAAGAGGAACACGGAGAATGTAATGTGAGGAATGCAAGCATTTAGGAAAGAACCAAAGGTTGTGGTCTGTCCCTAAGCTAACCATTGTTATCCAGGAAGTCATTAGGTTACCTATTTTTGCTACGCCCAATACAGATTAATGTTCATTTTCCTCAGGAGACCCAATCTTGTGACATTGTGACATTGTCAGAGACCCTTCTTGGATACTAATGGGTCAATATAAACTCCAGACCAGAGTCCGTGCGGATCACCTCCTGCCATGTGAAGCAGATTCCAGATCTTAAATCCCAGGAGGTGGTTTCTCAGATTTTAATCTCCCCCAGTTATTTCTAGTTTAGGCCAGTAGGGGGAGCTAGCCAATCTCTATTCGCAAGGATCGATGCCAACCTAGGTTCGTGGGCTATTTGGTTTTAATGTCAATTTGCCACAAATTAGAATCACCTGAGCAGGGTTCGTCTACTAAAGAATTGTTCTGGTTGCCTTAAATGATGTAGGAAGACTAGTCCTGAGTGTGGGCCGGACCTTCCTGTAGCAGCCCAGATCAAAAGAGCGTGGCAGAATGAACT
>LOEQ01007383.1:21103-33461 GCA_001685075.1 Bramus lutescens | reverse complement strand
TTGTCTTAGGTAAAGAGGATAACAAAGAATCCATAAGTTCACCACCTTTACAGCCTCTCTGTGGCCCCTTTCCCTGCCTGTTTATGTCTTAATACTTCACCAGGTTACTGTGGACCAGAATTCTCACAGGCTCAGGCCCTGGTCACTGTGAACCTGTGTGGTCCACCTAGGCTGATGATGAGTCGTGAACCCATATGGTCCTTCCAGGCTCAATTCTGCATCGCTGTGAGTATGCGCTGGCCTCCCTGNGTGGCTGGCCAGTGTGAACCCTCATGGACTACCAAGCAAAGTGCACCAGCGTTGCCCTCCACGTTCATTGTTAGACAACAGTGAACTTGAATGAATTCAAAGGTTGGGAGCTGAGTAACTGTGAACCCACATGGCCTCCAAGGCTTAGTGTGGGCTCACTTTCATCCTCCGGGGCACCCTAATATTTTTCTGGTTCACTTTGAAAACCCCTGTCTGCCAAGCTTAGTATTCATACAATGGGAACTCACCCAGGAGTCCCAAGTTCAATGTAGGATCACTCTAAGCCTGAATTGACCTCCATGCCTGGTCACTGTAAACATGTACAGCCCCTGCACCCCGAGGCTCAGTTCCAGGACACTATAATTCCATGTAGCCTTTCAGGCACAGTTCTGAGTCACTATAAATCTGCATGGCCTCCCAGACGATATTAATCTCTCTCCTGTCGCTATGATTAAATGCTATTACCAAGGCAACGTAGAGAAGGACAGGTATATTGTGCTTATGGTTCCAGAAAACTAAGTGTGTATCATCGCTAGGAAGAACAGAAAAAGGTAGGCACCGAAGCTACAACAGAAAGCTAAGAGCTCACATCCTTAAGTGGCAAGCATGAAGCAGAGAGCAAACTGGACGTAGGATAAGACTATAAAATCTCAGATTCCACCTCCATTGGTGTATGTCCTCACACACTCATCCGCCTCCCCAGACAGTACCAGAAACTGAACACTAACTCTTCAAATTCTGAGCCTGTGGTGGAGATTTCTCATTCAAACCACCGCACAGACTGAGGGGCCATCACTGTGAAGGGCTGCAGCCTCTAACTCAGTGGCAGATGACTGTGAACCTGTGTGGTATCCCAGGCTCACTGCCAGTTCACTGTGAACTGCATGACCTCCCAGGCTCAATGCCAACTCACAGTGAACCTCATTGCCTTAAGGTTTAGTGCCATGCAATTGAGAAGCCACATGGACTCCCAGGCTTAAGGCCAGGTCACTACACATCCCCAAGACTCCTCAGGCTCGGTATCAACTCACAGAAAACAGCTTGTACTCTCAGTCTCCGTGTTTGTTTGGTCACTGTGCACTAGGATTTGTTTCCCAGTCTCAATGTGTTATCACTGGGAGCCCACACCACTTCCTAGGCTCAATACCAAGTCCTCTGAACTCATGGCCTCCCAAGCTATGTGCAGGATCACTGTGAGCCCCATACACTTACCAGGATCAGTTCCAGGTCACTGTGAACCACACGAACCCCCACATTCACTACAAGATCACTGCATGGAGGACGCCCTCTGAGGACACTGCTAGGTCACAGTGGAGCCATGTGGGCCTCTCTGGCTACATGACCATGAATCTTCAAGGCCTCTCTATGAATCACTGTGAACTCCATGGGCTTCCTTGGCTCAGTGACAGCTAACTGAACCTGCAGAGCCCTCCCAGGCACAGTCCAGGGTCACTATAAGCACCTGTTGATATCACAGTTTCAATGTGGGGTCACGGCTAACTCTCATGCCTTTCAGTCCCAGGTCACTGCGGATACTTAATGTGGTAGTTTGGATTAGAAACAACCCTCATAATCTTGGGTACTTGATCACTTGGTCCCTATTTGGTAATGCTATTTGGGGACAGTTAGATAGTGTAGCATCACTGAAGGAAGTGGAGGTGGGCTTTGAAATTGAAAGCCTCACAGCATCTCCTATTCTCTCTACAGCATGCTTGTGGTTGAGTTTGTGAGCAGCACACTGCTCTGGCCACAGTGTCTGCTACTTGTTGCCACTCTTCCCTGTCATGATGAAACTCTTTTTCTTCTGGAAGGGTAAGTAACCCTTTCTTCCGTAAGTTGTCTTAGTCAGAGTGCTTTAACACAGCAACAGAAAAGTAACTAATAATGACTGTGGATGCACCATTATGCCAGGACCACGTGACCCACATGAGCCTCCAAGGTTCAGTGGCTATTTCACTATGACTCACATGGCCTACCAGACTCAGCATAGGTCACTGTGAATTCCCCTGGTCTTCCTGTCCCAACGATCCCATTGATCAGTGTGTCTTTTTTATACAAGTACCATGCTGTTTTTATTAGTATAATTTTGTTCTGCGGGATTCCCCTCTGTATGCTGTCAATATGTTTTATTACCATTGGTTAATAAAGAACCTGCTTTGGGCCTATGGCAGCACAGAATAGAGAAAGGTGGGAATTCCAAGCAGAGATAGAGGAGAAAAGAAGGCAGAGTCAGGGAGATGCCATGTAGCTGCCAAAGGAGACAGACACCAGATAGAGTCTTACTGGTAGGCCACAGCCACATGGCGATACACAGATTAATAGGAATGGGTTAATTTAAGATGGAAGAGTTACTTAATAAGAAGCCTAAGCTATTAGCGAAGCAGTGTTGTAAATAATATCATTTTTGTGTAATTATTTCGGGTCTGGGCTGTCAGGAAATGAACAAGCAGCCTCGGTCTACAGTTTTGTAGAATCATTTAAAACTGGTCATTCTTTTGTTTTTCAGGATTTTTTGGCCATTCTGAGATTTTTGTGTTTCCACATGAAATTGAATTTTCTCCAATTTTTGTGAAGAATTGCACTGAAATGTCAATGAGTATTTCATTGTATCTAGACAGCGTTTTTGGCAGGATGGCCTCACAATTCTAACCCTACCCACCCATGAGCATGCGAGGTCTTCCCTTCCTGACACCTTTGATCTCTTTTTTCAATGTCTTCAAGTTTTTGTTACACAAGTCTTTTACTTCCTTGGTTAAGTTTATTCAAAGAATTTTTTCAGGCTATTGTAAATGAGGCTGTTTCCCCAGTTTCTTTCTTGGTGTGTTTGGTTGTTCTATAGTAAAGCCATTGATCTTTATGTGTTCATTTCTGTGCTGCTACTTTTATGAATGTTTATTAATTGATGTTCTCTGTTCAGAGTCTCTAGGATACTTTTCCTTTTTCTTTTCTTATTTGTACCCCCTTTATCTTCTTCATTTGTCTTATTCCTCTAAGTAAAATTTCAAGTACTATATTAAACAGGAGGTGGAAGGGTGGGTATGCTTGTCTTGTACCTGATTTTCTCCATTTAGCATGACGTTGGCTGTGACTCGCTGTACTGTCTTCACTATATTGAGCTATGTCCTCTCTCTCACTGGATTCTTCAGGATAATATCCTGAAGAGATGCTGGATTTTGTCAAAGGCCTTATGTGCATCTATCAAAATGACAGTGTGATTTCTCTTGGGTCTGTTTATGTACTAAATTATACCACAATATAATTATATTGATTTATGTATGTTGAACCATCCTTGAGTCTCTGGTATGAAGCCAATTTGACCATGTTGGGTAATTTTTTGACATGCTCTTTGGAGAGATTTGCCTGTAAGTTTCTTTCTTCTTTCTTCTTCTTTTTTTAAATCCTTGTCTTGTTTTGGTATCAGGGTAATAATAGTAGCTTTATAAAGAGAATTCTTTTTTTTTCTACTTGACAGAATAATTTAAGGAAACTGGGGTCAGTTCTTTGAAGAGCTGGGAAAACTCTTCTCTGTGGACATCTTGCTCTGGGATTTTTGTATTGGGATATTTTAATTCTTCTATCTCACTGGTTGGTGATGGGTCTATTTAAATAATTTTCCTCATCTTGATTTAACTCTTTTAGGTGTATGTGTCTATAAAGTCATCCATTTCTTTTAGATTTTTGGTCTAGTTTAATATATATTATTAAAGTATACCCTTACCATTCTCTGAATTTCCTCAGTGTCCATTGCATTCTTTCCCTTTTCATCTCTAACTTTGATAATTTTGGACTTCCCTGTGTATATTTTGGTGAATTTGGTCAAGCTTGTCAACCTTGCTGGTCTTATTCTCCATAATTGTAGGAGCTTTTATTGTTTTACTTTTCACTGAAGCAAATATCTAATACTTTCCAGATTATTAAATGTTACTTTTTTGTTTTATTTTAGTTTTGATATCATAACATAATTACATTATTTCCCCTCCTCTCTCCACCCTCTAAACCAGTGGTTCTCCACCTGTGGGTTACAGCCATCTGAGGGTCAAATGACTTTCTCACAGGGTCACCTAAGACCATTGGAAAACACTGATTTTACATTATGATTCGTAACCATAGCAAAATTACAGTTATGAAGTAGTAGCAAAAATACTGTTATGGTTGGGGGCTCACCATGACGTTATGAACTGAATGAAAGGACCACATCATAGCATGAGGAAGGCCAAGAAATGCTGCTTTAAACCCGCCCCCAGGCCTCCTTGCTCTCTTTCAAATTCATTAATTTCTTTTTTCATTAATTGTTGCTGTGTGTGTGTGTGTGTGTGTATCTGTGTGTGTGTATTTGAGGGCTCATAGAGTACTATATTGCCACAGTTTCCTCACATTGTTGGTCTCATGGTGAATGCACACAAACAGAGGCCACTAAGAACCTACTGTGTTGCCAGGAAACTGTGGTTTAGAATGCTTCGGTGTACCTATTTGCACCAGCCAAATCAACTGAGTAACCATCCGCTCTGCTTGGCCTTTGCTGGGCAGCCACCGGCTTCCTAAAATGCCTTGAGTGTATACTGGCCAAAATGGCCACATTGGCAGCAGGAGGGTGGTCCAGAGAAGTCCATATCTGACACACTGACATTGTAAGAGGGATGTCTTGCTTGTTAAACATTCTCAAGAAAGTTCTAGGAGACTTGGAATTACGGCCATGGGAATCCCCAAACAACTACCCTGGTTTTCTACCAACTCTCTCCTATCTTGAGATTTTTCTTAGCTAATAAGCAAATCTTGCTGGCTCTCGGCCTCCACCATCACATACCCCAGTAACTGACTGTGGGTGATCATCCAAGCTCCAAGAGTAACACGCCCACCACAGCACAGAAAAAGATCGAAGGACAGGTATGCAGGCGTGGCTGGAAGGCAGCAAGGAGGCATCCAAGGAAAAGGGGTAAATTTTACCTCATCAGCCTTCCCTGCACCTGTCTGTGTTGCTCATGGCTGGCAGAAGTCATCTCAGCACCACGCCATACTGACAGATGACTCTTCCCCTGAGTCTCTTTTGGAATCCCGTGGCTATTGAAATTCTGCGACATTAACTTGACAGATCAATTCTAGGGACAACAGGGACCTAGAACAATTGTGACTGCCTAAGCGTTTGTAGGAAACACTTTGTGCTTGAGAAAGATAAAGGATAGCCATATCTTTCTGATTGCAGTGAACATTTCATAGAGGTAAGATGTTGAGAAGAAATAAACTGTGCATGACACTCCATTCTTCCACTCCTGAGTGACATTTGCACTTTTGTGTTCAATTCTAGCAGAAATTGTAATCACTAGTGTTGAACTCACCGTGTAAACAAGTCAGAGTATACATTCATTCACTCATAAGGAATGCACAGGTATCTAGGCGGGGGCTGTGGCAAAATGGAATTAAACTTGATCACCCCTAAACAAGGCTGGAGATTCCATGCACAGATAAATGAGCCAGATCTTGAGTTGACCTCCCATCAGAAATGTGCATCAGAGCTCTAGAGACTTTCCAGTAAATTTCCCATGACTTGCAAGGGTAAGAGAATCTCGAAGCACAAGCTTCTTTCCTCGAATCTATAAGAAAATAGTCCTAAAGGGGAGTCCATTTTCAAAAATATAAAGGACCACATCCCGAAATTTTAAAGCAGCTTCTAAGAGAAAATAAAAGGTAGTGTCAAAATAATGCTGGAGAACTTCCAGGTAGGAGTAACCTCTAGCCAGTCTGAAGGTGTATATAGGAGTTTCCTGAGTCCTCTATAGCCATGTATAGCAAACTGGGTGACTTCAATCAACAGAATACCCTTCCCTTCCAGGCTGGTGGCCAGGGTTCTAAATCTAGATGCTGGCAGAGCCACCGTCCCTCCTAGAGTTCTGGGGAGAAGCCTTCCATGACTTGTAGATTCCGGAGGCTCATGGTGTTACTTGAGCACAGGCGTATCTCTCTGACAGCTGTCTTTACAATCACATGGCTTCTCTTCTGTGCCCATGCCTTCTCCTCTTTCCTTATCCAGACAGTTGACCATGATTCTAATCCAGAAGGACTTTAAAGGCCCCTTTTCCAAACAATATAATAGTCATTTTCGAGGGGACAGAGCTTGACCCACCACTCAACTCAGAACAGTTAAACCAGGAAGGAAAGACAGCAGGACAGGAGGCCCCAATAGCTATGTGTCCTCTGCTTTTCTGCTTGTGTCTGGTCTATAGTCAAAGCTTACACTTGAAAGAAATCTTAAAAATTTGTTTATGCTAATAATCCACAAAATTGAAATGTACTTTCCCAGAGGTCAGGAGGCTTTATTTACAGTTACCTACAACAACATTTTACTAGAGCCAATCTCCTGTGTGCTGTCGTAGACCATCAATATGATAGCCTGTTGAGGCAATGGCTTGGCAGATGCTTCAAGTCCCTTCCTGTGTCCCCAGTCACGAGCTCTTCCTCCCACTCACATACCCCACTGCTTAATGCTCAGCTCTTAGACTTACACAAGGCTTTTGTATCTTGTGTTCTCTGAGAACTCCACCAAAGCATTTGCTTAAGGCGTTGGATGTTTTCAAGCTTTTCATTTTGAAGCCTGTCTATTAGGAACACCAAGCAGAGAACTAATACAATAGGAGCTTAAAGGATTATTTAAAAAAATCTTAATCTGGACAAGTCCATTATTACATATGGACATAAAAATACCAGATTTTAATAAAGGCTAATACTGTCTTTTTTCCATTTGACCAAGACTTTGTATCCCAGAGATGTATGCAGAGTTACCCTTATCAGATGTCAGGGAAAGAACAGAAAGGCATCAAAATGTCAAATTTTCTTGTAAAATTAGAGTGCTGTTGTTAATATTTCACCACAAGTTCCTTAAGTGGAATGAAAAAGGAAGAAAAGGTAAGGATGTATGCCAGTGGTAGAGTATTTGTCTGCCATGAAAGTGGGTCAGAGTTCTTCCCTGACATTGCATAAAGAAAGAAAATAACCTAGATAGAATTATAGAAAGTGATAATTTGGATCTAACTTTGCGTGAGTGTGTCTCCCAAAGGTTTTATTTTTTAGGTCTGGAGTATCAATCCTGTCTGAGACAATATTGGTGCTGTAAAATGTGGGGTGTCCCTGCAAACACCACAGTTTGCAGAGCACCCATCCTGATGAGGCAAGAAGGAAGTCCCGTTCAACAGACTCAGTAGCTGGTGTTGGTTCAGACTTCGAGAGTCTGACACCAGGTAGTTTATTGCAGAGATATTTAATCACAGCACAATTTGTAAAAAGAAAGAGGAGGAGGAGGAGAAGGAGAAGAAGAGGAAGAGGTAGTTTCCTGGTGATGATTAACACAATCCATGCGCACAACAAAGTTTTTGACATGAATACATTGAAACTCTTTGTAAAGTACAAGTGACCTCTTCACTAAAGGGTGGATTCTATAAACTGACTGAAAAACAATGTTCCAGATAAGGCCCTGGGGATGCTGACAGAGACAAACAAAAGAGTCTGGGGGAGCCAAGTGTGGCCTGACCATACAGGTAGTGCAGAAGTCACCAGGCTGTTAAACACATCCATTCCCAGCCTTCTGTGCAGAAAACAGGTTTACATGTCTTCCTTTGAAGAGACAACTCTGCATGGTTAACATTCTTGGTTTGCCTAGTGCTTCTCTGTGAGCACAGAAACTCCAAGTCTCCTACAGCAGAAATACTAAGAGGTGAAGTCCAGAGCAAACTGGTTAGATGATGAGGCTCTGTCGTGACGCGAAACACAGTGATGGTCTCACATAGAATTAGTTCTCAAGAGGGTAGATAGATTCATATATAGACCAAGCAGAATAAGTGCCTGCTTTGCAAGAATAAAATCCTGAGTTTAAACCCCAGATTTTGATCTCTATTTTATATTTCAAAATTATAATATAATTATATCATTCCTCCTTCACCTTTCCTCCAGCCAACCTTTCCCATCCAACCCCATTGGGTTCTCTCAAATTCATAGCTTCTTTTCCTTTTATTGTTGTTACATATATATGTGTGTGTTTCCAAATAAATAAATACAGCCTTCTCAACCCCTGCAACAGTATATGATCTCAGGGATGAACACTCACTATTTTTGTATACGATCTCAGGGATGATCCCTTGTTGTTGGATAACTGATTGGGACAGGAAATGCTATGAGAGCATGCTCTTAGAAATGTTCAAGAGGCTATAGCCATGAAGCTAAAACTTTAAAAGGAGATGATGTCTGAGGAACACACTCTAACGTTACCTTGCCTTCTGGCCTACTGGTGTACTCACAGCTGTACACAGAGCTGCACAAACACCCCTGGGCACACATGCTCATGCACATATACACACATAGTAGGCTGTTTTAAATATAGACCACTCCATGAATATGGCCCCTTAGGCGCATGGACAGTTCCCTTTCTGTTCTCCACCAAGTTATGACAGAACCAAGGGGCCCTTACTATAATGGCAGGACGTTTGGATCTTCCACCTACCATAGCGGTAAGCCAAGAAAACCTTTTTATAAAGTATCAATCCTCGGGTGCATTGTAATAGCAACAGAAAATGAACCAACACAGGGTGATTTGTGGTGTAGAGATAAATTAAGAAGAGCAGAGGCTATGGGAAGGAAGCCAGGTAAGAGGTTACTGGAATCATCTCAATGATATGCAGAGGTTTGAGCAATGCTAATGCCAATGGGAAGAAGAAAATGAATGGTGGAAGGAAGGGCAGGGCTAATAGTCTGTACTGAAACTGTTTCATTAGTTTCAGGGGTACCTGACAATTTGATGCTGCTTTGAGGGTGGCTTGTCAACCACTCTCCAACACTGACCTAAGGAGCTGTTCATAGCTAACTGCATTCAAAATGACCACGAATCCAAATGAGGTTTGCATGTCAGGACAACAACAACAACAAAGCACCTGCACCACACTGTCAAATTACTTAGTATACAAATTATTGAGACGCAGGTGCTCATGGAGTCAAGGACAGATGCACGAACCTTTGGGAGTTCTACCATGCCAGGTGTGAAGATGAAGGGGTTTATCTCATATCCTCGAGCTCAGGCTACAGTCGCCTGCTGTGCTTCATCTATCACTGTCCAGTGCATGGAGACTGCGTTGCCACTAGGCATCAGGGCTTGAGTCGAGCAGCTTTGAGAGCTGCTGTAACTTAGACAGCACTGGTGAAGGAAAAGCTTGCCATGTCTCCTAAGAGTATTCAGTACCTGAGCCGTGTCTGATAGGAAAGATTGAGAAAAGTCATGCTACAGGAAAAAATGGATGAAACTCACCTATGAGTTGGATCGGTATCAGCATGTTAAAGGTTGTATGGAAATAACTGGAAGATTAATGATAAAGCTATTTGATAAGCTAATGGCCTGGAGGACACCATCTCTTTAACCCTGGCTCATGTTTACTGTGAAATGTTGATGGCATCCAGCTCTCATAAATGAATAGGAGCTGAGGACATGGAGTGGAAAACCCTTGAGGGTGGCCCTGAGAGAGGTCAGCTATGAAAAAAGATGAACAGAAAAGCAAAGATTAACCTTTGAACAAGGCTAGCAGAGGACGAGAAAAGGGAAAACAAGATACAGAATACAAATATGTTATTCTTTACTTTTGTTAAAGAATAGAGCTATTAATATACGCCTTTGAACGTTACCATAACAATTTAGAATAATAATTCAGAATGGTCTTGAGTCATAGACTTATCCCTGGATAATCAGACAGATAGTGCAGTGAGAACCACACCATTGTGTTCTTTCGTTAGCTTGACACATGTTCAAGTTGCCTAGGAACAGGTAACCTCAGTTGGGAAAATGTCTCTATCAACCCAGCCTGTGGGTAAGTTGATGGGACATTTTCTTGATTAATTATTGATATGGAAGGGCCCATTCCAATCAGGGTGCCCCACCACCAGGCAGGCAGTTCCAGATGGTGTAAGAAAACAAGTTGAGCAAGCCATGGGGAGTGAGCCAGGAAGAGGTGTTCCTCCATGGTCTCTGGTTCAGTTCCTACCTCCTGGCTCCTGCTCAAGTTCCTGCCCTGACATCCCTTAGTGATTGATTGTGACAAAATAAATCCTTTCCTCCCAAGTTAACTTTTGTTCATGGCATCTTACCACACCAGTAGAAGCAAACGAAGACCTCCTCTCTCAGAGAAGTGTATACACACATCATTGCGTTTCACAACTTCTTTTGGCTCAACAGAACACCCTTTGAAACTATCCAGAATCATCACAGAAATTGCTTTCCTCTCTCCTTTCTGCCCTCCATGGTCATACCCATTGCCAACCCTTTCTAAGCCGTTTATAATAATCCTACCCTAAAATGTCTTTTCTTCCCAGGGCCCCCTATTATAAATACATGCAGCTCTGGGATTATGATGAGAACTTCTTGCTTTTCAGAGCATACATTGTATAATATATGTTCTTAGTTTTTATATGTATCAATGCCACTTCATTCAATTATCATTCCCTAGGTACTTTAAGACTTTTAAAAAAATATCTATTTCAAACCAGCAAATTCCCTAAAATTCGTGTGCTTCCTCTTTTCCTTAGCTGCCATATCATGTGTATTGTACAACACAGGCCTCATCTTGGCACGAGAACTCTCTAGAAAAGAGTTCTGGGAATTTACTTCCAAAATAGCTTGCAGGAGGGCAATAGAAACAAGTAGAGAAAAATTACATCTCTTTTAAACAACAGTCAGTGCTTAGCTAACTGAAACACGCACACCTCGTTTTTGTCTCTATATACTAACGTAGAAACTGAAGCATATAAACTTTCTGTCCCATTACAGATCTGCGAGGCTGTCTCAGAAGAGACACTGAAGTGAGAGAGGGTAAAAAGCATGACAGATTCCAAAAGAATGACAGCAATACAGGCTAGCGCTTGCTTCATCCATAAGCAGAACCACGGGCTTGTAGAGTCTAGATGACCTAAGTGTCAGTCAGAAAGACATAAAGGTAATTCCTTCTGGTACATAGAGACACAAGTGATGGAGTCACCTTAACTAAACCTACTACAAAAGAGAAACAACAGTGTTGGCCACTGTGATCCAGTGAATCCATCATCTGACCAGTCTTAATGCATAAATGTAGTAAGCAGGAACACAGAACACATTGTAATGCTGCAATGAGGTTCAGTAGGCAGGAAGCGAGAATGTCTCCTTGACAACAAGGACCAGACCAACTGATGAACTCTAGGAGGTTGCTACTTAACTCTCACAAGCCTGATACCTGTCACAAGCATTTGTTAAGAGAACACAGCATATAGATCCCCAGGCTCATAGGCATGAACCTAAATGTAAACTAGGAGTAACAGTTAGTTTTAGATCTACTATTTGTTAAAAGCTCACAAGGCATTAACAGATGGTCCAAAGTCAACAAGATAACCATGGGTTAGGTCTTCCTTCCTGGATAAAATGATTTGGATCTAACCTCTATGAGCTGTCAACTGTGCTGCTTAAGGAGAGAATACTCGTGGTTAAACTGCAGCTTTCTTATCTATAGTATAAAGATATTAACAAGTACTGTCTCCCACATTTGTTAGAAGAATCAGATTGAAAAGGCACACAAAAAGTTAGCTATAGAGATGGCTCAGTGGTTAAGAGAAGACCTGGGTTTAATTCCCAGCACCCACATGGTAATTCACAGCTATCTGCAAATACAGTTCCAGGGAACATCCATAGCAGACATACAAGCAGGCAAAGCAACACCTAATCATATAAAATTAAAATAATAATTTAAAAAGGGTGCACAAAGAACTGACCAAGAACATCAGGGTTTGTGGTACATAATTTAGACACATTGTTTCATCTAATTTTGACACAGAGCAATTTGTACTTTTGCACAAGTATATGCCTCAGGAAATTTGGTGCTGTGCACTGCAAAGAACCTGAAATGGGGTCCTGAAGAGGGAGTAAGATTTGTGCACGATGCTCTGGAATGTCTACATGTTCCTAGTTAGTGTCACATGCGCTGTGCCTTAATGAGTTGTTTGTCAGCTATTTCTGACATGGAGAAGTATTCTAACTTGCTTTCTGTTGCTGGGATAGAACACTTGTAGCGGGAGCTCCTTCCGCTCCTTCAGCCAATAGCCGCTGAGATACCAGCCC
>LOEQ01007382.1:95450-107755 GCA_001685075.1 Bramus lutescens | reverse complement strand
GGGGCTGAAATCCTCACTCTGTCTGTCCCTGGGCTGTGACCTTTGTCAAGTTACCAAACTAGATGTTTGAATAATACCGCCTAGTTAGGGTACTTTTGGAGTGCTATTAACAGCTATCTCAGGAGACCTGGCTTAAACTGCTGCCAGCAAACCCACAAATATGGTCATTTTCTATGAATTCTACTTTTCAGGAATAGTGGAGAATTAAATTAAAAATAATTCATGTATAGTTTTACACCATTGCTTGCAAAGAGTAGGTACGCAGTGAGTGTCAGTGGTTATTAGAAAAGTCTGGGTGTTTAGTTCCCTCTTCACAACATTGGAATGATATGTGACTCAGAAGTTGTTGTGGGGTATGAATGAGTTGTTTATTATATATACACAACCATACTTGCAATTGTAAATTACTTAACAATATTTGGCATATGAAAGATATTTAACAAATGTGATGGTTGCTATGATTTTAATGTCAGTCATCAATAATACTGTGTCATCTTGAATTGTGCAATTAAAGGAATAATGAAAAAAAAAACCACTAAAATTATATCTCACATAGAAAACCATTGTCAATATTTTATTGTTTTCTCAAATTTTTATTTTTTTATTTTTAGGAAAAGTTTGTAATTTTTTTCATTTAGACTCACTTTAAATCATACATTTTTCCTGTGTTTCAGGGTGATCGGGTGATTCTTGGTGGAGATCACTATTTTAGATTTAATCACCCAGTGGAAGTCCAGAAAGGGCTAAGACCGTCAAGTAGACAAACTCTCACAAGCGAAGGTCCAAAAGATTTTGAGTTTGCCAAAAACGAGTTACTTATGGCACAGAGATCACAGTAAGTGTCATCGCTGATGTGAAGTGTGTGTGTGTGCACGCGAGGAAAGTGCGTGTCAGAGTTAAATGCTCACAGGACACAGATTAGTTCAGAGACCCTGACATACTGCACAGACTAAAGTAGAAAAACAGACATGTCCTGAATCAGTGGATTGTCGGGCACAGAGCATGCGGAAGGCCAGCCTGGGATCTGTTTCGGAAAGAGTCTATCATGAGTTAAAATGGAATCAGGGCATTGTTAACTTAACCTAAAATACGTTAGCTTGGTTCACTGTGTTAACTACAATATTTACTAATATGTTTGCTATAGTATTTTATATGATATATTTTCTTTACTCACTGGAAAATGTATTAATTTAAATATCAGGCATCTGCAATAATAACTAAACTGGGAATAATGATATTTTCATCTTGTTCTATTTTTTGTATGGACACAATTCAAAACCAATAGAAAAAAATCTGAAAACATTGTAGAGAGAATACCAAAAATTAAGTATTCAGATTTAAATGTTATTTTAACATGAGACATTTTAATATAACTGAAGACTGCTTAGGTATATTAATTATTTGCTGTTCTAAAAAATATCTTGCTACTTTATAGGCTTGAAGCAGAAATAAAAGATGCCCAGCTGAAGGCAAAGGAAGAAATGATGCAAGGAATTCAAATTGCCAAAGAAATGGCTCAGCAGGAGCTTTCTTCCCAAAAAGCTGCTTATGAAAGCAGAATCCGAGCCCTGGAAGCAGAACTGGTAAGAAGCAGCATTTGCCTTTTCTCTGACAGTTTCCTCAAGTGCTGTGGGGCTAAAATCGATTGCCTCCAGGATGGAGCTTAACAGATTAATGCATTCAGCCCTATGTTGGTGGGCAGAGGTCTGTTCCCCCCACCCCCCAAGCCAAGTTCACCCACACAGCACTTGAGTGGTGGAGGCGGGAGGATCAGGAGTTCAAGGACATCTTCAGTTACACAGCAAGTTCAAGGCTAACCTGGGATAGCCTTGAGAGTGAAGTGAGACACTCTCAAAAGAAGAAAAAGTCCTAGTATCAGAGGAGTGTCTGACACTAGGGCTAGAGCTACACGTTTCCAGGGAACAAGTTAATAGCAGATCATGGCTGCTGGGGAAGGAAATAGACCCCTGCACACCAGCATAGGAGGTGTGGCTCCTCGGACTGACTTAGTGGCAACCTTTCTGCCCCAATAACCCATTTTAGAGGACATGCCCCCAAAAGTTAGGCTGGTAACATTCGTGTTTGGTTAGAGTACTTGACCTGAGTGAAGTAGAAGGCTCCAGGACAACTTTGCTGTGCTTGAATCCTTGCTCAGTCATTACGAGGGGAACTTTTATGCCCTAGGACCACTGCTTTTTTAAAATTGCTTTGCATTTTGCATGAGTTAATTCTCGTTAATGTTGTTTAAAGAGGGAAGAGTCTCAAAGGAAGAAAATGGAGGAAATAAATAACCAAAAGGCTAATGACAAAATTGAGGAGTTGGAAAAGGCAAAGCAGCATCTTGAACAGGAAGTGTATGTGAACAAAAGGCGGCTGGAGATGGAGACTTTGGCTACAAAGCAGGTGACTTTGTGTCTGAGGCGACACTGCTGTTCTACCTTTGATGAAAGACCCACAAGGTCTGGATGGGAATGGTTCCCATTGACTGCAAGCCTTTGCCCTGGTTCTGCTCATACACCATCCCCAAACACTTTGGAAGGCATACAACCCTTTTTTTTTTTAAAGTTCAATTCTTGTTTTTCTTTTCTTGTGTCTACAACTGCCTGTCATCAGTAATGCTAAATAATATATATAAGGAAATGGTAGAAGGGCCTAAAATGTAATAGGAAGAAAAGGAAAGCCTTTATTTTGGATCATGTCCTGATAGAGCTTTGGTTCCTAGGAGAACTCAGGGGTGGAGCATTTGATACATACTTCTTCTCAAGGAGGGCAAAGGCAGTCTCCTGGGGCCCTTGTGAAACAGCCAAGTCCACAAAACAAAGATAAAACCAGAGCATTCATGTGTTAATGTCTTCAGCCACTTTGCTAACATTTTTCGCATTTCCTTCTCTCTAGATTGGTGGCTTTTTAAAGATTTATTTATTTTATGTATATGAGCTTTTTGTCTGCATGCATGTGTGTATGTCTCTGTGTGTTTGTATCACAAGAATGCTTGGTGCCCAAAGAGGATATAAGAGGGAGTCAGATCCCCTAGAACTGGAGTTGCAGATGGTTGTCAGCCGCCATGTGGGTGCTGGGAACCAAGCCCAAGTTCTCTGAAAGAGCAGCCAGTGCTCTTAACTGCTGAGATGTCTCTCCAGCTCCACACTGGTTCTTGGAGTGTGTTCCCTGGATGGGAAGCTTCGGTTTCTTCTAGGATCCTCTTAGAAATGCAAATTGTGGGCTGGAGAGATAGCCTGGAATTCACATGCAGACCAGGCTGGTCTCAGACTCATGGAGATTTTCTGCCTCTACCTCCCAAGTGCTAAGTTTAGAGGTGTACACCACACTGCCCATCAGTTCCTCGGTTCTTGATCTCAAGTAGTAGCCTTATTTTCTCTTTTTTCCAAGTTTGTGGGATGAGGAAGAGCAGAGCTGAAGTCTGAGGTGGAAGAAAACGCTCCTAGTCACTCAATCACTAACAGTGTAATGTGCTGGGCGCACACAGCCTTTTAACTTGGGTGGAGACATCAGAAGAGAAACAGCCATTTGCATCCTGGGAAATACTATTTAGTTCATGCCTTTTAACTTTAGCCAACAAATGCTGTTAGTTATTGTCCTTTTTGAGCAGTTACCCCCACCCCACTCCTTTTTACTCCTGAAGATTCTTTACTTATTAGCAATAGGAAGAAAGATTGTTAATCTATGCCATCAAAAATTCCTTATAATGGGCCAGCGAAATGGCTCAGCAGGTGAAGAGCTTGCCACACAAGCCTGGTGACCCAAGTTTGATCCATGGAATCCACATAAGGTAGAAGGAGAGAACTGACTTTATACAATTGTCCTCCAACCTCCACCTTTACACTTGGCATATGCACTCTCCACACTTGATAATAATAAATGAATTCTTAGAATCCAAGTGATTTTATGAGGAAAATCATTAAGAACGTTTATAAATCGATTTAAAATTTAAAAAAATTTTAATTAAATATGTTAACCATGTATTCTGAATGAAATGAGTACAGTAGGATGACATTTCATCATAGTGTTACAGTGAACAACACATGGTATGCATGTGTGTGTGCTCCTGTGCACTCATGATGTTCATGTGTATGTGCTCACATGCACTCATGGTGTGCCTATGTATGTGCTCATGTGCACTCATGGTGTGCCTGTGTATGTGCTCACGTGCACTCATGGTGTGCCTATGTATGTGCTCACATGCACTCATGGTGTGCCTATGTATGTGCTCATGTGCACTCATGGTGTGCRTGTGTATGTGCTCACGTGCACTCATGGTGTACGTGTGTATGTGCTCACGTGCACTCATGGTGTGTGTGTATGTTCTCACGTGCACTCATGGTGTACGTGTGTATGTGCTTATGTGCACTCATGGTGTGCCAGTGTATGTGCTTACATGCACTCATGGTGTGCCTGTATATGTGCTCATGTGCACTCATGGTATGCATATGTATTTGTTCATGTGCACTCATGGTATGCATGAGTATGTGCTCACATGCACTTGTGGTCTGCATGAGTATATGCTCACGTGCACTCATGGTATGCATGTGTGTATGCACCTGTGCACACATGGTGTGCATGTGTATGTGCTCACATGCACTCAGGGTATGCATGTGTATGTGCCCCTGCGCACTCATGGTATGCATGTGCATGTCCTCCTGTGCACTCATGCTATGCATGTGCATGTTGCTCCTGTGCACTCGTGGTGTGCATGTGTATGTGCTCACGTACACTCGGTATGATGTGTATGTGCTCATGTACACTCAGGGTATGCATGTGTATGTGCTTCTGTGCACTTGTGGTGTGCATGTGTATGTGCTCACATACACTCATGCTATGCATGTGCATGTGCTCCTTTGCACTCGTGGTGTGCATGTGTATGTGCACTCATGCCTACCCATATGGGTATATGTAGAGGCAAGAGGTTGACATCAGATGTTTCGGTCTTTGCTCTGCCTTATTTATGGAGACAGAGTCATTCACTGAACCTGGAACGTGCTGATTTTCACAGGACTGGCTAGCCAGTGAGCTCCAGTTATCAACTGTCTGCTTCACATGGTGCCAGGGTTACATCTGCTATGGCCCTGAATCCCAAATTTTATGTGGCTGCTTCATATTGTGCCACAAGTACTTTGCCTGCTGAGACACTTCTCTATCCCCATTAATTCTCTTTTTAAAACACTTTATTTCTGTGTATATGCCATGGTGTATATGTGGGGACCAGAGGACAGCTTTTGGGATTGATTCTCGTTTTCCACCATGGCATCCCAGGGAAAGCACTCATCAAATGTTGGTGGCAAGTGCCATTTTGCTGGCCTGATTAATCTGCTTTTAAAAAATGTTTTGTGTATTTGTAAGATAAATAACATGATGTTATAAGGTGTATATAAACACAAAATGGCTACTATGGTGAAGCAAATGAACATAACCAATGTCTCTGATTTTATAAATTCTCTCTTTGCATATCCTCATCTGTGGTTCTATATGAATGCATATCAATTAGGCTTTAGAAGACCATAGCATCCGCCATGCAAGAATCCTAGAAGCTTTAGAGATTGAAAAGCAGAAAATCGCTAAAGAAGTACAAATTCTTCAGGAGAATCGGGGAAATAGGGATAAAACTTTTATAAGTGAGTATATACTGGTGTTAACATATACTTTTTTAAAGTTCTATATTATCTTCTGATAATATAATTACTAAAATGTTAGCTGCCTTTACATATTTAAAACGCTTGACTGTGGAGGTAGTTTAGCAATTTAGTATTTGTTCAGCATGTGGGAAGCCCTGGGTTTAATCCATAGTACCAAATAGATAGACAGACAGACAGACAGACAGATAAGGCTTTGTTCTAGGTGCTAGGTTTTTTTTTGTATGTAAATATATTTGTATGCATGGTTTTAAATGCTGTTTTTAGAATAGTTGTATCAGCCCTATAGACTGAATGTTTTTGCCCCCAACCGCAAATTAATTTATTGTAGCCCCAAAGGAGGTGTTTTCTATTTCTGTAAAAGATGCCATTGGAATTTTGATAAAGACATCGCTGAATCTGTAGATTGCTTTAGGTAGTGTAGTTCTTTTAACAATGTTTATTCTTCTAATGCATGAACACTTCTAATGCATGGTTTTTTTAGTATACAGATCTCTTATTTCTTTGGTGAAATGTATTCCATGGCTTTCGGTACTGGTGTGTGTGTGTGTGTGTGTGTGTGTGTTTGTGTGTATGTGTGTGTTTGTGTGTGTGTGTTACAAGGAGAAGGCCCCTTGTTTGTCCCAGCTACCTGGCTAGCTTACACCCAAAATAACCACACAGAAACTGTATTAATTAAAACANTTTTTAAATGGCAAAGAGCTACTGTATTTAATATAAAAAAAATCCAGACATCCACATAGGGAACCATTAAAAGCATCAAAAATTTGATTGGTATAGCAGGTAGAAACAATTTTTTAAAACTATGCTTAAATAGTCCAACTATAAACTTGGTGTTCCAAAAGCTGGCAAGAGGCCACAGTACAGTTGATTTTGATCTTCAAAGTCTGCTTGGAAATTTTTTAATAATAATAAAGATAATAAAAAAATAAACAGCTTTTAAAGACTAAAAAAAAAAATAATAATCCAGGAGCCACTTACCAGAGATTCTAAACGGCATCCATCTCCAGCAGAGGATCCATGGCTTCTCTCACTCTACCCTTCTCCCTCCCAGCATTCAGTTCTGTTTTCCCACCTACCTAAGTTCTGTCCTATCAACTAGGCCAAGGCAGTTTCTTTATTCATTAACCAATGAAAGCAACACACAAACAGAAGGAACTCCTACACTGTGTGTGTGTGTTGAGTGTGTTGTTTGTGTGTGTGTTGAGTGTGTTGTGTTTGTGTGTGTGTTGAGTGTGTGTGAGTTTGTGTGTGTTTTGTGTGTGTTAGTGTGTGATTAAAGCAAGGCTCCATGCTAAACAGTGTATCCCTGTGGAGCCATACCTCTAGATACCTTTTTGATCCTTGTCTGACAAATGTAAAAGGGGTGTAGTTGTTTATAAACTAACCTATGGTATATCTTACTTGATGATTTATAAAAATTTATATTAATGATATGAGGAAATGTTAGTAATATAATTTGGGGCTGGTGAGATCATTCAGCATGTGAGATCACTTGCTGCCATTTTTGATCTTAGTTGGTTCCCAGGACCCACATGGCGAACAGAACTGACCCTCACAATTGTCCTCTGACCTGCACTTGGACATCATGGTGTTTTATGCTCCCCAATAAATAAAACATAAAAAACTCATTAAATATAAGAGAAAAGGACAATAGGGTGTTCTCTCTCCCAGTGTCCCTTTTCTCTGTTTATACCTCTCCCCCACATACAAGACAACTCACTTCATATAAAGACTAGCTTGACTTTTAAGAATTAAAGAAAACTTGCGTGTTGGTGGCACATGCCTTTAATCCCAGCACTCAGGAGGCAGAGGCAGGTGGATCTCTGAGTTTGAGGCCAGCCTGGTCTCAGAGTGAGTTCCAGGACAGCCAAGGCTGTTATACAAAGAAACCCTGTCTCGAATAAAAAACAAAAAGCAAACAAAAATCTTGTGATACAGGGTTAATCATTCATTGAATATCATTTTAAATATTATTTTATATGTATGGGTATTTTTGCTTAAATGTATATCTGTGCACCATGTTCATGCATGTTGCTCATAGAGGCCATAAGAGGGCGTCAGATCCCCTAGAACCAGAGCTACAGATGGTTGTGAGCAGCCATGTGGAAACTGAACTGGGTCCTCCACAAGAGCAGCCAGTGCTCTTAACCACTGAGCCATCTCTCCAGCTCCTAATGTCAATATATTTATGAAATTATTCTAACTAGTGATGTACATTAGTGATCAGACATGCATTTTGGTTCTAATTTGTGTGCTTTGTCTTAGTTCAACCAAGCTGGAGTTCCATGAAACTCTCCATGATGATCCAGGAAGCCAATGCCATCAGTGACAAACTTAAAAAATACTATGTTTTTGGCAGGTGAGTAGTTTTTACACTCATTGACCTGTTCCTACTTGATTTTTTTGATGGAAGTTTCTCTGAAGTTTAGATAGTAATCTCTTTAGGAAAGAGCAGATGTCAGACTTCCTGAAGCAGAGGCTTTAGAAATTCATCTTAAAGAATTTACTCATTTTTCTTTTAGGTTGAGATTTCGTTCCTCTGCATACCATTTTTATTTTGGTTTTGTAATTCCAGCGGTTGAGTCCATGGCCTCATGTCTGCCATGTGTGTGCTTTGTCGCTAAGCTACACCACCCGTCTCACATTCCAGTTTTGTTTTTTAAACGCTTCATCTATTTATAATATATGTGTGTGCGCCTGAATGAGTCTATGTGCACCATGTGCACACAGTAGCTGTTGAAGACCAGAAGAGGGTGTCAGGGTTCCTGGAACTGGAGTTACATGTGGTTGTGAACCAGTCAATGTGGATGCTCGAGACCAGTCTTGGCCCTCTGGAAGAGCAGTTTGTGTTCTTTGCTGCTAAGCCGTGTTTCAGGCTAAGNGACATGATACATCAGGCAGAGGTCATTCTGATACTTCTGTTCGAGTTCGTAACCTGCATCTTGGGATCTCAACTTTCTGGAGTCTGGAAAAGTTTGAATCTAAACTTGCAGCAATGAAAGAGCTTTATGAGGTTTGTAATATTAAAATCTCTATAAACTTAAAAATGTTTTAATTTATTTGTGTGCATTTTGCCTGCATGAATGTCTGTGTGCATAACATGTGTGCCTAATACCCCCAGAGGTCAGAAAAGGCTGTTGGGTCCCCTGGGATTAGAGTTACAACTTATTATGAACCACCATGTGGGTTCTGGAAATTGAATCCATGTCCTTTCGAAAAGCAGCCAGTGGTTTTTTTCTTTTTCTTTTCTAAGAAAGGACTAGATAATAAATTTATGTTAAAATTGTAACAAATGTACCTCTTAACAGTTTTTAAAATATTTTTCTTAATTTGTGGGTCATGCTGGGGCCAGTGTTTTCTAAAGTACCTTTTGAAATTATTTTCAAGACTCTTTCCCTTACAGATTTCTGTGCTCCACCTTAATATTCCAAATCCACAAGACAGTGGAAGTGAGCCCTGCTCATCACTGGGAAGTGTGAACAGCCATAACGCTCACACCCCTTCACTAGGTGCTTAGCTTTTACAAGTCCCGGGATTCCCATGATCATAAATATTAGTTATAAAACTTTTAAAAATTGGAACTTTAAAGAAAATACTGAAAACTCTTAATGACAGTAATTTCAGTATTGTTAATAGCACAGTCCTTTTTGGTTGCCTAACTGCAAATAACACAAACAGAAAAATATAAAAAAAATATTTAAGATTTTTGTTGATAAGGTTCCATTTGAATAACTTACTGCCATCTTTAACTAAAATTTGTTAGTGCTCACATTATGGTGAGATTAAATCTTTCTCTAAAAAGCAGTCAGGGTTCTTAACTGCTGAACCATCTCTTCAGCTCCTCTATAAACTCTTTTAAATGCAGCTGGATGTGGTCATGCATGCCTATGATCTCAGCACTTGAGATGCAGAGGCAGAAATCAGGAGTTCGGGGCCTACATCAAACACATAATGAGTTCAAGGCGGACTGGTTTCTATGAGATCCTGTCAGACTCTCTGCTCCTCCCAAAATAAAACAAAATATAGGAGTGACACATTCTTGTTGAATAAGAGGAACTCCACCAGTTACTGAAATCCCCAGTAGGAATAGCTCTGAGCTCTGCTCTTCTTGTGGGTTCCTGGTTTGCCTCAACATAGTTTAAGTGTGACAGCGATTCAATGCTGGGCCTGACTTTAAAACTCTGCTTACAAGCTTTGCATTCCAGCTGCAGCAAGTCATGTGGTCTGAAATCATCTCCCTGTGACTGACAATGAATGCGTATACATATTTTCTCATTTTTGTCTTATGGGTGTTTCCAACTGTTGCTTTCATTGGTCACAATTAAAAGCATCTTTTTGTTATTTTTAACATCCGTTTGCCTTATGTTTTCCAAAATGGTAACAAAATATGGAATTTTTTGTTTGTTTGCTGTACTTTGTTGCGGCTCATCATTGCTTGCTACAAGTCTTGCCGCAAACTAATGTTAGGAATTTGCTTCACTTTGTAGTTTAGTAACTAGAAGCTGAGGTTTAACTTTGTTTCTTTATGGTAAAGTATCCTTTGACGTCTTTCAGTTTTCCCAGACATGGTCTCATTTGCGCAACCCCACCCCACCAGACCGGCCTGGAATTTTCTGTGTAGACTGATCTAGCTTGAGACTCCAGACTCATGGGCTTCTGCCTGTAGAGAGCTGGGGTTGAAGCCATGTGCCACCAGGCCTGACTGAATTTTTTGTTAAGTGCTCCATGTATTTTGTTAATTGGTGGGCCTTTTTTGTTTTTATTCTAATCATTTAATTTTTTTGTCCTGATTATGTGATATTTTTCCTAATGTGTCGCACGCACGTGTGTGCATGCATGTTTGTGTGTGCGTGAGTATGTATGTTCATGCGTGCACGTGTGTGTGTGTGTGTGTATAATTACACATACACAAAGGTGTGTGAATAGAGACCAGACTTGGATGTCGGGTGTCTTCTTTGATTGCTTTGCGCCTTATTTTTGGGATAGGGTCTGACTGAACCTGGAGCTCATCTATTCAGCTAAGGTGGCTGATTGCTCCAGGAATCTGCCTGTCTGCGTCTCCAGACCTGAGATTAGAGCATGCACCCAGTATTGAGTATGCAAATTCAGGTTCTATGTTTGGTTAGCAGGCATTTACCTGAGCCATTTCCCCACCTCTGTGTGACTTTTATTGGTTTTGTTATACAGGCTTTTTCTTTTCTGCTTATTTTGTTTTGAGACAGGACCACATATAGCACAGATTGGGCTTGACTATGCTGTGTAGCTAAAAATGATCTTTAGCTTTTGATCCTCCTGCCTTTTGGGATTAGAAGGGTCCACTGCCACATCTGACTCTTTAAGCCACTTTAAATTTGTGCATGAATGTATTTTAATTCAGAGAGTTTACTGAGCCATTGCCAGTCTGCTACATTTTTATTTTAAAGTTTATTTCTTTGATAAAATTTGGGGCTGGAGAAATGGCTTAGGGTCAAGAGCTCATACTATTCTTGCAGAGGATCCAGGTTCTCTTCCCACTCACATCGGGCAGCTTACAGCTACCTGCCACTCCAGCTCCAGAGGGATCAACTCCGGCCTCCACAGGTGGCTGCACTGCCCCCACACAAGCACATACATATGTAATTGAAAGTTGTTTTGTTTTTTTGAGACAAAGTCTCTCCAGGTAGCTGGCTGTCCTAAAATGCACAGAGATCCTTCTAGGATTACAGGCGTGAACCACTACAAAGAACTTTTTTTTAAAAAAGAAAAAAATATTAGGGTGTTTTTGAGGTATGAACTTGAAGTTGTTTTGTTCTATATTGTTATCTATTATCCCTAAAATAATTATAATGTATTAAATTGTAGTACTAATATTTGTTAAATATCCCATGTTTAAATTATCTATAGTGCATAGATAATGCTCAAAACATCAATGAAAATATTATATAGTAAAGCCTAGAAGGTGTTGTAATAGCTTTAATTTGTGAATTACTTAATCAAAAGTGAAGATAATTAACTCAGTCTGGAAGATATAAGACAAAGGAAAGCAAGTAAAGGACCCATTCTGAGAAAAAAAGCGGTAACTAATGAATTATATCTTTGGAGACTTGAAAGAGACATGTCATTTTAAGAAAGATGACATTTACTATAATCTTAGCACTCAGGAATCCAAAGGATTCAAGGTTTCCTTGGCCACATAGGTCTTCATGTATAAGACCCTGTCTCAAATAATAAAAACAAAAATGGTATTTAAATTAAGATAACAAACTCAGTTAAAAATTATATCACCAATAAAGTTTTTCTATTTTTATTATATTTATTTGTGTGTATGTAAGAGAGACAGTGGGTGGGTGTAAAGGTCAGAGGGCAACTTGGGAGATCTGATTCTCCCTCTCCACCGTTTGGGTTCTGGGGCTTAAACTGACATCAATAGGTGTCTCAGCAAACGCCTAACATCTGAGCCACCCCACTGTCCCTGTTTATTTATTTTTCCATTCATCTATTTATATTTTTGTGTTAGCTTATGAAGTGTGTTTCATCAGTGCTTTCACACACGTGCATTACTGTGCTTTGTTCTCATTCATCTCTGCTCTTTTGTCCCGCAGGGCTCCCAGGGCTACCCCTTCCTGTCCCGCAGGGCTCCCAGAGCTGCCCCTTCCGGTCTGGTAGGGCTCCCAG
>LOEQ01007382.1:69698-86301 GCA_001685075.1 Bramus lutescens | reverse complement strand
CTTCCTGGCTGGCCAATCAGCGTTTATTTAAAACATGATTGACAGAATACAGACAATTCTCCCACACCAGTTATAGGCTCTTTCACCTTTCCGTTTGTTTCTGCTCTGTCACTACTTAGAAAATGGTATTTTTTGCAAGCCCATCTCCCAGAAATGTGCTCTGTGAGCTGTAGATGGTCCATTAGCTTTGGCCTGTTCTGACTGTAGTATACCCTGGGAAGAGCTCTTCTAAACCGCAGGTTCCAAGGCACTTCTTTTTATCCAGTTTATTGTTGCTCAGTTTTCTAGTTTATGAGTTAACTTCCCTAGGTGTTAGGAAAATTAATTACTACCAAGTATAGAAAAGTTAAGTGAGGGGCTGGAGAGATGGCTCAGCCAATTAAGGACACTGGCTGCTCTTCCAGAGGACCAGGGTTTAATTCTTGGCACCTACATGGCAGCTCACAACCATCTGGAACATCAGTTCCAGGGGATCTGGTGATCTCTTCTGTCTTCCGTGAATATTAGATATGGTACACAGACATACATGCAGGCAAAACACTCAGACTCATAAAAATAAAAAGAGAAAGGTTTAAGTGAGTAGGTACATGGGATATTTTGATTCTCTAGTTACTTATATTAAGGGTGAAGAGCTACAAATACTGTGGGCTCATACTAGTGAGAGGTTAATTGGTTCCTACCTGGACCTGCGTTTTCACCTTGGTTTATACAAATAATGCATTGAAATAGGAATAGCTGCTTTGAACTACTGACCAACGATTCTTCAGTAGGCCTGCATTCATGCATTTGGCTGAAAGTATTGTGCTTGAAAACTGGGCTTACACTGACTGTTTTCTGTTGATGCAGGTTTAATAGAAAAATCAAGTGCCATTTACTCAAATTCATCAGAACCCTTTCTTCCTGGAATATGCAAAGAATTGATCGGTTCGTCAATAGACTTTCTTGGACAGAATTATGATGAAGAAAAAACTATAGCAGATAGCCTGATGAGTAATCTTCTTAAACTCTATAATGGGTTGCTTGCCGTTTCCAAAGCCCATGAAGAACAGGATGAAGAAAGTCAAAATAACTGTAAGCAGTTCCACTGATTCTACCAACTCCCCTGATGGTGATTCTCTGCCCGTTACTCTTGTGTGGGGGATGCTTATTTGGTGTATCTGGCTGACATCTCTCGGCCCTGTTTAGATGCTTTAATGGTGACTGTATGTGAGTTCTCTTTTATCTCCTTGCATTAATTCTCCTTCTTCTTTCCAAGTGTTCTCTTCTGACCGGGCAGCTCAGGCCCTCACCATCCAGATGGCTTGTGCCTTTGAGCAGCTTGTGGTTTTGTTGAAACACTGGCTGGATGATTCTCCACCTGGTACCAGCTCAACAGGGCTTGAAGATGAATTGAGACAAGATATTAAAAAGCTGGGAGGCTATTTACAATTGTTTTTGCAGGTACCTTGATTTTTTTTTATTTTTGAATAATTCATGTGTTCTAAAAATATTTATTGAACTTTCTACCACTGTATCTTCCCTAAAGTTACACCTGAGGATTTCTGGGTGCTTCCTGTTTGGGCTCCTAAAACTTTGGGGGCAATTGGTTTATTGAGCAAAGATTTGATGTCCTCTGTATCCTAAGTGGTTCGCAGATGTAAAACTACACCGGTTCCATTCTGCGCTCTACCCATTATGCACTACAGGAACTAGGCTGAAAATTTAAAACACACAAACACAGACAGAGACAGACAGACAGACAGACAGACAGACAGACAGACAGACAGACAGGACCACGGGGACATCCTTGAGACAAGAATGCCCACTTTACTGTGCTCAGGGGCAGCTTATATAGGGCTCTGGCCATGCCCCAGCTCTTGGGATCTTTCAGCTGCATCCCCACCGCCTGCCATCAGGGTCTCATGCTCAGAGCAGCTGCGGGCTGCTCAGAGCAGAGGAAAACAAGTTGTTTACAAGAAATTCAGGGTCTGGTGGTCCACAGTCCCCAACACGCAGATACTGGTTCATTTTGTCCTCATGACAACCCCAATTGGTGCCGCTGTCACCATTTTATAGATGAGGAAGTAGAGGCTTGGGAAATGACTGGTTCAACCGGTGTTATGTAACTACTGGGTCATGGCAATGGATTTGAATGCACGATGCCGATGTCTTCGTGGGTTATACCCTGCTAGCCTCCAGTTAAGGTCACTGGGTAGAGAGACAGAGTCTTGCTCTGGCTGTGGGCTGGCTTTCTGAATTAGTAATGAACCTGTTGATATCTTGATGAGAAAAGTAATTTTGTTTCTTGCTTACTTTGTATCAAGTAACATTGGGTTTGGCCACTAGGAAGAAGCAAGATAAAATCTTGCTTTTTATCTGCTCGTAGGCATGGAAGTTCTTCTGCACAAAGAGGCAGGATCCCAACTCCTTTCTATTTTCTCCTCTGCTGTGTCTGAAGTGCAGACCTCATCATGCTCCATCATGATAGAGCATCATCTGAGTTGTGTGTGTGTGCAGCTGGGGGGCCAGTGGGGACAAGGAAACGGCCTTCCTTTGAAGGAAATGTCTGCGAGGCATCATATGGTACTTATATATGTTTGGCCAGAACTTCACCTGTCTAACTTTATCTATAATCAAGAAATGGATTTTTTTTATTATTCTAGGCACCCATGAATCAAATTAAAAATCAAGGGTGCATTACAGTAGAAGTAGGGAACTAATGTTGAAACGTATCTCACTGTTGCCATACCGGAGATCTTCACAAGAATTTCTCAAATAGATGAGGGGGAGGTGAGAAAATACCAAGAGAGGCCAGTTTTACTATTTAAATTAAATATTTAAACTTTCTAGATTATTTGATCAAGTTTTATGCAGTGATACCCACCATATTTTTGTAGTGATCCACACTGAAGTCTTTTTACATTTGAGAGTTCTACACATTATGGTTCAGTGTGGAAGTCCAGAGCAGCATGCAGGAGTCAGCTTTCTTTCTGCCGTGTGGGTTCTGGAGACCCAGGTCACAGGGCTTGATGGCAGCCTCCTTTACCCACTGAGCCTGCCCGACGTTCCACATTTTGTGGTGGAGTTTTTATTGTGACAAGTGTTTCCTGAGTGGGCTGAGGGGGGAAATACTTACTATCCCTTGTGTTTTTCCCCCAGGAGAACTTTCTTGGTCTCCCCAGTTTGGTTGGGTACCTCTCTTGTTTGTTTTTTGTTAACCCTGAGTAAAGCTACTTATTATGCCTTTCAGTATGCTATTCTGTTGATAAGCATGTGCACTTGAGTGACGATGGTAGGCTCTCTGTAGGTGTAGGATCCAGAGTGTCTTCACAGGGCCTCATGATGTGATAGCTAGATGGACGGATATTATTGTTAAATCCTATACTCACATCAAACGAAGGGTCACTTTGAATATGGACAAGAGGGAAGAGAAGAAGGTAACACAGAGGTGGACTAAAGACAGATGAGGGCAAACTTCAGGTGAAGAAGATGTGACAGCATAGAACCATGAACACGGAAGCCTGGAGCGGTCAGAGACCAAGGCTTTTGGTCAGGAAGAAGGGTGTGACTTAGGTTCAACCCTAACGAAGGAATACAGCTTAGGAGGGTCTGTGGTAGAAATGAAAGAGGCAGTTTAAGGTGTGTGTGTGTGTGTTAGGTTCAACCCTAATGAAGGAATATAACTCAGGACAGTCTGTGGTAGACATGAAAGAGAGGCAACTTAAGAGTAGTTGGACGGGGAGTGGAATATACCCACAAACCAGAAACTCACTGTTGATATTTGAAATCCTGTGTTTTAGTCTATGCTATATTAATTTGTGTATTTAGGCAAACTGTTTAGCTTCTTGAGTCTCTCCATTTTCTTACCTGGAAAATAAGAACAGTAATGTCTGCCTGGCAGGTTTACTGTGATTATCAAGATTAAAACATGGTACTCTTATAAGAGAGTACCTGAGAGGCGGATCTCTGTGAGTTAGAGGCCAACCTGGTCTACAGAGTGAGTTCAGGACAGCCAGGAATACACAGAAAAACCTGTCTCAAAACACTAAAAGAGAAAGGAAGGACGGAAGGAAGGAAGGAAGGAAGGAAGAAAGGAAAAATAAAAGAAAAATTGATGAGAGAGAGAGAGAGAATAAATACCTGGTAGAGTTTCTGCTGTGAAATTTCTTTCCTTCTCTTCATTTTCTGGGAAGAAGGCTTTGAACTTGACTTGAGAGTTTCAACATATAGACTTGTGGGATGCATTCTATACAAGGAATGAAGGCTTGAGACCCGGTGACTGAGAAGTTAGGTTTGGCTCTGGAAGACTCGGGAGAAGCCAGTGCAGCCAGAACACTTTTGTGATGAAGCATGGTTTGGCAGTCCTTACCTTGTAATGATGTAATGAGCATCTTCCATGGCAGGCCAAGACACACACTCTGAGCACCACAATGGGGAGGACCAGCAAGAAGAACCATTGGAGAGGAGGCTCCTGTGCCTCGAAGACTTGTGCACTGAGTGCATATGGGAAGGCTGTCATTTAAAGAGCTGGGGTGGTTTTTTCTTCCTCTTTCTCTCCTTTGCTGTCTCTCCTGAGAAAAGAGCATAGTTTTAGTACCTGTCTGTTGGGGTGCTAACAGGACAGTTAAAGTTGAGAGGCCAAAGACACACACCATTTTGTTCCTCATTTTGCTATTTCCTTATCAATCCTGCCTTAGGTTTAACTTCACATTTATGTCTCCATTCACTGTGTTGTCTTTGAGGGAGGAAGAAGCCGGCTCTTGCTCATGTTACAGTTGCATAGCTTCAGGGCTGCCTGCTTTCTGTCTCTCACCAGCATTTCAGTGGTCTTTAGATTATGAATTTTATTTTGATGTGTATGGGTATTTTGCCTGCATGTATGTCTGTGTTCTGCATATGTGCCCGATGCCCTCAGAAGTTCCAGGTGATTGTGAGTCACCTAATATGGGTGCTAGGAATCAAACCTTGGTCCTCTGGAAGAGTAGCCAGTGCCCTTAATCTACTGAGCTATCTCTCCAACTCTGTTGTTATCTTTAGTGCTGGGACTGGGGGCTTATGTCCAGCCCCTCATGCTTGCTAACTTCACCCACTGTCCCTTTTTTCTCCATTTTATCACCTCTTAAAATTTCATATGTGGGGTCTAGAGAGATGGCTCAGCGGTTAAGGAGCACTGGCTGCTCTTCCAGAGGTCCTGAGTTGTATTCCTAGCACCCACATGGTGCCTCATAACCATCTATAGTGGGATCTGATACCCTCTTCTGACATAAAGTTGTACATGCAGATACAGCACTCAAATAAATAAATACATATGTACATAAATCTTTTTTTAAAAATCTCATATGTGATATACTGACTGATCCATTTTCATTTCATAGGGGTGTTGTTCAGATATTTCATCAATGGTACAAGAGGTTCAAAACAAAGTCATCCAGATGATACTGCAGGCTGTTCAGTGTGTGGCTCAGCTGGCCATTCTGAAAGGGAGCAGGCTCTGTCTTCTGGAAAACAGCAAGAGTTCCAGTGCCCGGGTAATGTATACTGTTAGCTCTGAAGGGCTTCTGTGGGAACATTAGAGACTTCTGTTTGCAGGATCACTGCAAAATAAATTCATGTCTTTTTTCAAAATAACTTGTACTTATAATAGTTTGGCAGTGTCTTAAAATTCTTCTGGTCAAGATTGGATGAAATAAGACTGGTATATACTCCATTGGTAGTTTGCATGCATGCACGGGTTTGAGCCCTGGCACTATAGTAGGTGTGGTAGTACAGTCTGTAGTCAGCCTTAGGAGGCAGATAGGAGGATCAAAAGGGCAAGATCACTCGAGGCCAGCCTGGGCTACTTGAGTACCTTTCTCAAACAAACAAATGGTTAAACTATGATTGAATGATTATATCTCTTTACAGTCCTTTTGGAGCTGGGCATGATGACACACACCTTTAGTCCCAGCATTCAGGAGGCAGAGGCCATCCTAAACTACATAGTGAGTTCCAGGACAGTGAGACTTTGTCTTAGAAAACAAACAGAAAATCCTTTTGGGGCTAGGAATAGGGTCCTCATCTACCACTTAGGGGTTGAGGATCATAATAACAGGGACAACCTGGGCTACATAGTGAGACCAACCTCAAAAACTAATGAAGGAAAGATGTTCCTTTTGCTCTCTGGTTTGATGACTGCTATCAACTGTGGAACATCTCATCCAGTTTACACAAGGAAAAGAAACAGTAATTATAGAATATTTTTATTTGCCCACTTTATGCTATGAACAATAGTATATTACAATGTATTGTAGCCTAGCAAATAAGGTCCTACCTAAAATGAGCATTCTTTTCATAGCACATGGAATACTAATTATTGTAGCACAAATTCTAGTTAGCCTTACAATGTGGGATTTTCCTCTGTATGCTGTGACTATGTCTTATTACCATTGGTTAATAAAAAAAAAAAAAAAAGCTGCTTTGGACTCAGAATAGAGCAAGGTGGAAATTCCAAACAGAGCTAGAGGGAGAAAAGTAGGTACAGTCAAGGAGACGCCATGTAGCCACTGAAGGAAAAAGACGCCTGCCGGAACCTTACCAGTAAACCATGAGCCTCGTGGTAAAATATAAAATAGTAAAAATGGGTTAATTTAAGATATAAGAGTTAGTTAATAAAAAAGCCCAAGCTAATAGACCAAACAGTGTTTTAATTAATGTCGTTTCTGTATGATTATTTTGGGTCTGGGCGGCCAGAAACGAACAGGCATCCTCCAACTACAGTCTTAAAAATAAAAACCCAGAGTCAGATATTAGTGAGCGAAAACTGAAGGATCAGAGAAGCAGAGTGGCCACTACTAGAGAGACCTTTTACCTTTGCCAGTGCTCAGATCGAAGGGACAATCCTGTCCTTAGACTGCCCTGAGTTCCTGTCTCCTCCCACCTTATATTCCTCTCTCCGTCCAGCCATACCACGCCTGCCTCCACCTCCCTAGAGCTGGGATTAAAGGCGTGGGATCCCAAGTGCTAGGATCACCTTTGTGTGAGCTCTGTTTCTCTTTTAGACAGATTAAATCTTGTGTGGCCCAGGGTGGCCTTGAACTAACAGAGATCCCTCCATCTCCTGTTCCTGGGATTAAAGGTGTAGGCCACCACTCCCTGTGGCTTAGCTCTGCCTCTGGTTTTCAGGCAAGCTTTATTTGTTAAAACACAAACAAAATACCACTACAAATTATAATTTTATTCATTTTATTTCCTAATAGATTGTTCTCATACTAACTTTAGCTGAATTTAATAAACTGGGAATGAATTATAGCTTCATTACCTTATAATTTTGGAGAGTATGTAAACCAGGCACATGCGATGGCGCTGTGGTGACGGTGCTTGCCATCAAGCCCAGTTTCCTCAGCTCCAGCCCTTAGAGCCATGTGGTGGAGAGAGCCAACTCCTAAAGTTGTCCTATGACCCCCATGTGCTTGCTCTCTCTCTGTTTCTCTCTCTCTCTCTCTCTCTCTCTCTCTCTCACACACACACACACACAAATGTAATAAAATTTTAACATATAAAACCTGAGCTTTCCAGCTTAATGCCTGAAACTTTTCCTAACAGGAATTCACAGCTGCTCTCCAGGAAGGCATAGCCTTGGGGATGAAGAGTCTCTTAGATTCTGGGCTGGAAAAAGCACAGAAACTCGAGCGAGACCTCTCCAGGCAGAGTGCACATGAGGAGGTAAGCTGGGTGGCACGCTTGATCTTAAAAATGGTTTGATTTCTGGATGTATATTGTCCAAAATACTTAAAATGTGCAATTAATAGTATAATGCGGTGAATCCTATTTTTGCATATTATATACTTAGGAATTTTAGTTGTGCTGAATTATTTTGCAATGGTGAGGCAGAGACCGTGTCCCTGTGAAGCTCCTGAGCCATGTGGAGGGTGGCAGTGACAACTACTGTTGACTCTCTGCATGTCCTTCTCCACCTTCCTGTGGGTCTTTACTCTTCCACTGAAACAAAGAAGTCAGCACTACTGAGCCAGTCATCTGGAGCTAAGGATTTTTCCAGGAACACTGGCATCAGTGACTTCATACCAAGATAGAGACCTAGTGGAGATGTCAGGGACGTCCTCGAGTTCTTCTACCTCCTCCCAGAGCAGTGCCAGGAGTGGAGGCTAGAGAGACACCCCAAGTGTTCTCACAGAAGACGAAGATTCAGTTCCCAGCACCCACACGGTGGCTCACAACAGTTGGCAACTCCAGCTTCAGGGATGCCTTATCTGCCCTCCAAGGGCATCTGCCACGTATGTGGTACATAGATATATATATACACAGGCAAAAATATTCATAGACACAAAATAATTTCTTTTTAAATTAAAACAATAATGCTAGTAATAATGGCTGGCAAGTGCTAAATTGCTGGTCTTGCTTATACGTGTTGTACATTTAGACATCTCTGAATATGTCTGCCTCTCTCGCTTTTGTTCATTTATTTTAAAAGATGGGCAAAGCCAAAGGAGTTTTTATTATCACTAAATCAAGATCTGTGTGTCCCATGCAATTTTGGTAGACACGAGGCTGAGGCAGGTTTTGCTGTGGTACTTTGAGGAGGGGATGTGTTGGACTTTAGGTCGTGGTCAGCCACTGCTGACAGCTGAGATTGGCTTTGCCTCAGGAGCAGTCCAGCCCCATTCACCACTAATGCGCTTTATGCTGGAGTCCTGTCAGCAGCACTTCTGCCGGCAGGAAGTGCAGAGAGTGGAATAGTGGCGAGTGGAGACGAAATGAGACATGAGATGTGTTAAACTGTTAAACAGGGGTGGGTATTCGCTTTGACAGTATTGGAGGAAACAAGAGGCTTCTTCATGCAAAATTCTGTTCTTCCTCTTGTTCTACAGTCTGCCATGTAGACATCTTACATGGCAGGATTTTAACTCATATATTCTTTTTTCTTCTCTCGCTCTGTGTCTGTGTGTGTGTGCAGGCACATGTGTGGATATGTGTGCAGGTACACATGTGTGCGTGTGTGTGTGCAGGTACACGTTTGTGGATGTGTGTGTAGGTCAGAGGTCAACCTCAGATGTTGTTTCTCAGGAACTGTCCACCTTGCTTTTTGAGGCAGAGTCTCTCACTGGCATCAGAGCTGACCAGTTAAGCTAGACTGGCGGTCAGTAAGCCCTAGAGATCCTCTGCCTTCATTTCCCCAGCACTGGTATCACCAGCCTATGCCACCCATGCCAAGTCATTAATTATGTGGTTGCTGGGGATTGAACTCAGGTCCTCATGGTTTCATGGCAAGCGCTTTACCAACGGAGTCATTCCCCCCTCCTGATTGTATCCTTCCAACTTAAAAGTCATAAGAGCCTATGGCAGGGGCTGGAGCAGTGGCTCTTCCAAAGCACTGGGGTGCGAATCTCTGCACCCATGTCAGGCAGCTCACAACCACCTGTAACTCCAGCTCCAGGAAGTCTCACACCCTCTTCTGGCCCGTGGTCACTGAAATCATATGTGTTCACACATACACACGCGCACACACACACACACACACACACACACACAATAATTATCAGGATTGCATTATATTTTTTAAAAATGATCCCTAGCAGAAAAATAGAATCCCCAAGAAGTAGAAAAATCATAAGTAGAGAAATAGACAGCACACCTAAATTCTTTTCTCCTTTGGGGAGAGTCTTACCATGTGGCTCCGGTTGGCCTGGAACTGGCTTTGTTGTCCAGGCTGGCTTGAACCTTATAGTAATCCTCCTGCCTTTCACTCCTGAGTGCTGGGATTATAGGTATGCCACTATGGCCTACTTCTCTTCTTACTGTAATGGCAAGTTTGCACTGACCTAGACAAGAGCTTAGTGAAAGCCAATTAAACAGAACACAGAATCCCCTTGAGCAGTGAAAAGCAACTTTTTGATTTAGTCTAAGACTTGCACTGCTTCTGAGAGCTAGGAGTTATCATCTGGGACCTGACTCTCAGTCTGTAAGATAGGAAATGCCATCTGCAGCATAAGACTATAGCTGAGAATCAGATAAAACTGCAATGTTCTCAGAGCATCTCATATTTGCTTGTTAGCTCAAATCCTCACTTTCTTCTGAGGGAAATTTTAGAAATTTCATCCCTATAAATATTTAAATAAAATGCAAGTGTCATTTTGATAGCAGACATCAGAGTATATTCCTTTTATGTTTATATTTTATTATTGTATGTGTACATGTGGGGACCTGTGTATCACGTCACATATGTGGAAGTCAGAAAACAACTGTGGGAAGTCAGTTCGCTCTTCCCACCTTTAGTTCCCAGGTCGACTGTAGATCCACAGGCTTGTGTAGCAAGTGACTGTGCCTGCTGAGCCCAAGTGTGGGCTTTGTTGTTGATTTGTATGGAAATCAGTGTGTCATTTATTTCAAAGGAAATTCCATTAGTGTGACTTATGTACTCTCAAGCCAGTTTCTGCTTACCTCAGAGATAGAACTTTCATCTCTTCTGGATTCTAGACTAGAACTTTTCCATCTGGTCTCACACAGGTCTAAAAAATGATAGTTTGGAGATGATGATTTGTATAACAAAGTATTTTAACATTTTCTATAGGTCGCCGAGCAGATGAAGGCTAATGCCGTGGAACTGGTCAAGTCTCTTGGGAACACCTTTGCTGAATGGAGCCTGGTAAGAGGGGCTTCAGCTGTTTATGTTTCTCATTGTGGTAGACTCGGCTGTAGATCTTGATACCTCTGCATCTTTAGCTTGAGACGGCTGTGCTGTGCAGGCTAAGCATGCTTGTTTTCTAGTTTTCCTTCTGGCAGCCTTAATGCACTGGTGTTGGTAATAGATACATGACGGCACAGGAGCTTACTAATGCATCAGCTGTTTTGTAGTTACTGCATAGGGTTGCCAGCTTTTGCTTGAGTGTTGTCATTATAGGCTAAGAACCACATTTAATAATTAATGTGCTCCAATGGTGTCAGGTGGAGTTGAATTCAAGCAGTCTCATGTCACAGATCTCACTTTATAGACTAAGGTAGATGGAGTGTAGAATCACTGTATCGAAAAGGAGAGTAATGCCATGGCCAAAGTGTTTAAATAAAGCAAATATTTCAAGTAAATACTGTGGAATTGGATTCTTTGAAGTTGGTTATCAGCCTTTTCTGGTGCTGGATCCCACAGCACTGTTGCTTCACTCTGTCCCCATGTGCCAGGATTAGGGCTGTAATTTAAATTGAATTAAAATCAAATTCTTATTGCTTTTGAAAGTAGTTGTTGTTCATTTTGTACTTTGATCTTGCTTGTAGAAAAGAAGTTTCTGCACTGGGGAGGAAATTAAACATTTTTAGTGTAATTTGTTATTGATGTAGTTTCATTGTACATAGCATAATCTAATGATAAATTTCTGGGCAATTAAAATCATTTTACTAAATTTACTGCCATGCACTTTATTATATCTATATTTTAAATATTGGTTTTGTTTATGCAGAAAAACTTCAGAACTCAAGTACAAGAAAGTTCTAGGCAACAAGGTTCCAGGATGGTAACTCTCGCATCAGAGTTCTATAAGTTAAAATGTTGCTTGGAGAAAACCATTGAGATTATTACATCTGCACTGAGAGGTATGCACCCTAAGTGGGATCTGGACTGGGACTGCGTGATCCAGGGACCCCAACATGTCTCCCCTCTCGCAGCCTGAGCTATGACTAAAGCTCACTGCACACTGCTCCAGTGAGATTAGTTACCAGTGCAGGAGCTGGGCTGTTGAGCTCCGCACAACACAAGTCCACACTTAGTCCTGTATTTAGACAGGGAAGCCTGTCCAAGGGCACTTCAGCCGAATAACCCTCAGTGGTTTGGACTATCATATAGGGTCCTTTTGCTAAGAGACCCCTAGAGTCATGTGATAACACCTGCTGGCACCTGGAATGGGTAACTCACTTTTTCCTTTCTCTCTTGCACAGGGTGCCCCAGTGACCTGCACTGTCTCAGAAGCTGTACTAAAACGCTCTGCACCCTGGCTCCCAAGCTCCACAGTGACGTCATTGGGCCCTCTGCTTCTGCTGGCAGCTGTGGGAAACTAGAATCTCTAGCTAAATCACTCCTCTTCTGTTTTGAATGTGGAGAAAGACCTAGTTTGTTGAAACCCCAAGAATCTTGTAATCAGCAAAGTGCGGGAGAGCAGTGTGAGTCAGGCGGGGCTGACTGCAGCGGAGGCGTGCCAGCATGTGCTGGTGAACCCAACAGAGACACGTCCACAGCAGTGTCCTCACAGGCCTGCACCCCCAGTAGGGTTCAGTGGGTGTGAAACCACTGCACAGGCACCTGGTGACCATCCATGACCAAAAAGGACACTTGGTGACTGACGCTTTTCCTCACACAGGAGAACATGTGTGTAAATGTTTAGAGTTCGTGTCTATGCGGAGCCTCATATCAGGTGATATTATCTGTGATAATATCAACAGATGGAGTCCTGGCTTCAAAATGCCTCAGTGTGGCTCAAAATTTCCTAAGCAAATGATTTTCAGACAAGGAGTTTACCATGTTGAAACATTGGTAGCCAAATGAAATTAGGGTCTCAGGGCCACATGAGTGACTGTGTCTCTAGTTCCTTGTTGCCTTGAATTCTGAATGTTTACCTTGAACGCTGCTGCACTGTCTCTCTACCTGGTGCATCGGCCTGTTCGTAGATGGGTATTTTCTCATGCATGGACATTTGAGCAGGTGGTAACTTTGGGCCTGTGCGTTCTCTCCCCTAAATACAGCAGATAGGATTAGGGTGGTGGTGAAATTCTCAGCACAAGTTTAGCTTCAACTCAAGTGCTTACCTGTTTGCCGTCTTCAGTAGTCAATGTGTAATTTGTTTCTTTTCAAACTGTAATACATAAAGGTCACCCAGATCATAATTTACTGTGTTATCTGTGTTCTGTAATGGGAGCTATATTCATAAAATTTTGAGGTAGTGTCACTTGGGAAATCAGAGGCTGGCCCTTTTTTATAGCGTTTGTTTTGCTAAAGGGTAGCTAGTTTACGTGTTGTTTGATGAAAACTGAAGATCCTTATTTCATAACTTCCAAAGACCCTTCATCTACAATCAAATAATAAAGATAATATCCTACTTTCGGGTTTAACTTAAGGAAATAGTTTAACGTTTTTGGCCTCAAGGATATGTGTAACTTGAGAAGGTACATAGTATCTTTGCCTGGGTGACCTAAGCAGGTTCTGCAGGGAAATTCTCTGGAGTAGTAGCCTGACCCTTTCTCTTGTTTCATTTGGGGTCGCTGGGTGAAGATGGCTTGACTTCACCTGTTATCTTCTCTAGGGGAGAGACTGAAGAGCAGCCTGGGGTGGTTGGCCGGGCAGTGACACCCATGCTTCTAGGGCTTTGAAGCGGTGTGGTGCAGTCACCGGGCCACCCTGAGCGGACTGCTCCTGTCTCAAGTGTGGCAATGCAGAGGCTTCGTTTCCATTTTTGCCGCTTGTGTTTTCTTTCTGAGGTTCACTGCGGATCATTCTGTGTTCTGGTAAGCAGCACTTCTGTTACTGTCTAATAAACTGAAGTGCACAGAAGCATCTGTCCTGAAGGTTGTACTTCCTTGAACTCACTGAATTAGATGGAGATTTTACCTTGCTGCGCAGCAGTTAATCTTTAGTTTCTCTGTCCCTTCTCCCTCAGTTTTTTCTGTCTTTGAGACATGGTCCTGCTGGGTAGCCCCAGTATGGCCTAGCCCTGTTATCTTGCTGCCTTCCTTCACCTCCTGAGTGCTGGGGTCACGGAGCACACCCCAAACCCAGCTAGTGTCTATTTTCTAAACTCATGTCTATCCTCAGAAATGTTTTGGGTATATGCTTGTAAGCTTATTTATATTTATGCTGAATAATTTGTGATACTGTATTTAAGTGGATGCTGTTAGAATCATGTACACTGAAAGTGTTATAAAGACAGTGCCTTTAATAAATCTTGGGAGCTTCAGAATCGCCTCCTCATCCAAGATTTCTTTTATTGAATTATTTTCAGCCACTTTACTCCCGATTCAAAAATGTCACAATAGCTCTGCCTAGCTAATACCTATTCTATTTTACAAATCAAATAAGTAGAAAACCGTTAACAAATGCCAAAATTCTTGTGGTTACTGTGTCCCATTTCTCACTTCACTTCTGAAGCCCGAGACTGGACCCAGGTACTCTGTCACTGAGCTACAACCTAGCCCGCTCCTGTCTTCTCCTCCAGCACTGTTTCACCATCTTGAGTTGGTTGAGGATGGAACAGCTTTACTTCCCTGTTGAGCAAGTGCTTTGAAGTTGTGCAAGCTTTTTGCACATTTGGAAGCTGTCTTTCCGGCTACTCAGTAATTACATAACCTTTAGGAGCTAGCTGCCTCATCCCAGTTCCTCATCTGCAGAAGGAAAGGCCCACTGCTTCATGGACTATGTCTATGGTCACTATGTGGGAGGACGGAAGGATGACTCTTGGCCAGTAGTGGATGATAAGCAAATCTTAGCTGCTCCTCCGTAACTGCTGCAAAACCTTGTTATATAAACAAGATCATGGTGGTGTGGTAGTGCATGCCTTTAGCCCAGCACTTTGGAGGCAGAGGCAGGCAGATCTCTGAGTTYGAGGCCAGCCTGATCTACAGAGTGAATTCCAAGACAGACAGATAGACCCGGCTCAAAAAAAAGCAAGACTACACTTGGTACAGGCAGATGCTCGTGTATGAGTATCACAGTCCTTGAAGCATGGCATGTTTAAAAGTATATCTGCCAACACTGGGCTCCACAAAAACTGACATAAAGACGTGAATTCCATAGTGTTCACAATATCTTCACATATCGTTTGGTGTGTATACTAGGGTTACCCAGTCTGCCCAGTCTGCCCGGTGTTGTAATGTGATGGTTAGTTTAATTATCAAGAGTGACCTGGGAAGGGAGTCTCACTAAGGGGCTGTCTGGGTCAGGGGTTGTTCTGACTACATTAGTTGAGGTAGCACTGGTCCCTGACCGAGGATTATGAACTGTATAAGATGAAGAAAGTGAACTGAGCACTAACGTGTGTGTTAGCTCATTGTCCCCTGCTCTTGACTGGGAATAAATAGCTGCTTCCCATCCCTGCCGCCTGGCTTATTCACACTGATGGACCGTAGCCTAACGGTTGCCCAATAAGCCGTCTCCTTTAAGTTGCTTTGGTCAGGGAGTCTCATCACAGAAAAGACACTAGTGACAGTTATCATTTTCCAAAATGGCATCCTTGTGCGATTCCCTTTAGTACTTTTATTATAACATGTATCACATGTCCATAAAGTAAAAGTATCCGTGTGCCTGCTTTAATTCAAGCTCCAGGACGTAAGGGGGTCATGAACGATCATGCCTCAGGCAGGGGTGTCTGAGTGCAGCTGCATTTTTGCCTGTAAACATGGGGCTTGGTGGGTCCTTGTGGGACCCGGGTTGCGTCTCTTTGTCTCTTCAAGTTAAATTGAACCCACTTTGAACTAGTTCTTGCCCAGCCGGTGCCCTTATGGGCCATACATCACCAGCACACTTTCCTGAGAGGACCATTGCCACGATCCATCATCCAGGTGAGTGGGGGCCTTCCTAACGTATTGCTCTTATACATCAGTGTGGTGGGCAGCAGCTCCGATAATCTATTAGTGGAATATCCCATTGGGTGAGGCATATTGATAGCACAAAGCTGGTCGATCTGTGAATTGTGGGTATCTAGGCGTCTGAGTCAAGAGAGCGATGCAGATCTCAGGCTGGATTGATGTGGCTGTGGATGGTATTTTATGATGTAAAGTTTACCTCTGATTTAGAAAGTAATTTAACGTTGGTGACAGCTTGGGTTCAGGCTAAGAAAGGTCAGCGTGGCCGATATCTGGGAGCTCTTGGAAGATGTATTCCAAGAATAAGGTACTGTTGTTGATACTTCTATTTCATTTTGTAATATGTCATTTGGGGGCACCAGAAAATTGGCCTGAGAGTAAAGTTTTGCACATAAAGCAAAACAGGCTCATTCTGCTGCCTGCCAGGTCAATAAATATGCAGGAGTGTGGCTTCTGGAGGCCTGTGACCATCAACTTCTGCTGCGTTCTCAGGCTCTCATTCTTTACCCTAATGTTATTGAAACAAAGCAATGGTCAGTGCATGGCTCACATAAGGCTGGGGAGCAACGAGAAGCGGTGCCTGGGCAGAAGAACGGGGGTGCAGAAGATGCAAAGATAAACCCCATGAATGTCCAGTGGGGACCCAAAGGGGCTCACATGATGACTTTTTTAATATGTATGGATGATTCACTTGCATGTGCATCTGTGTACTACATGCTTGCCTGGTGTCTTTGGAGATCAGAAGAGGGCATCAGACCCTAGAGCTGGACTCACATGTGGGTGCTATGAATCAAACCCGGTTCCTCTGGAAGAGCAGCCAGTGTTTTAATCACTGAGCTATCTCTCCAGCCTTCTGATCTTTTTTTTTTCTCCCCTCCAAGAAAGAATGAAGCATGGGGCTGGAGAGATGGCTCAGAGGTTAAGAGCACTGCCTGCTTCCAGAGGTCCTGAGTTCAATTCCCAGCAACCACATGGTGGCTCACAACCATCTATAATGAGATCTGGTGCCCTCTTCTGGTCTGGTTGCATACATGCAGATAGAACACTGTATACATAATAAATAAATCTTTAA